>PNEQ01082167.1:0-68009 GCA_003012365.1 Medauroidea extradentata | reverse complement strand
TATGTCTTGTTGCGGTAGTAACATCAAAGTAATAATATATGAGTATTAAAAAATATATGCGACAGTTTCTGCAAATAATACTTCACCATGTGCTACGAGCTTCATTGAGTTAAATATGGAAAGAATTAGGTGTTGTCTAATTTGAAGATACTAAGTCGATTTCAAAACCTTAAACATTCTGTATAGTATATTTGGTGTCTTGAATAATTATTTTTTATTAAAATAAATTTCCTAAACCATTTCTCAACACCGCCGTTTGTACTATTGTAAGAATCTCAGAAACCAAGCGTGCCCTATTCATTACTTGAAAATTTAACGTAGGAAACAACTTTTCGATTTTATAACAAGCACATTTTTTCTGCATAGGCCCCTAATATATGTGCGTATTTTGTACGTCGTTGTAAAGTGTGTAAAATATTTTTCAATAACCAAGAATGCATATATTTGTATAACTTTATATTGTAATAACATGTACAGTTGCAACCATCGTGGATGGGAAATATTTAATATTGTAACATATTTTCTTTAACCGAACTTGGAGAAATTGTGCTTGTGTACCATGGTGTCCATGATCACAGTCTTTTGTTACAAAATGTGAAAAACTGTAATATTTGATAGCTTAATGTAGCTACTTCTCAATTGTATAATTAACATAAATTTCGTAGACGTAATGGAAATTCATATTTTATGTGTAACTGTATAAATGTACAAAATATTTATTTATGATTATCGTAAAGGTTTTTCTATTTGCATTACTCTCTTCATTACTGCAATGATATATGCAATAGCAACTGTCATGTGTCTAAAATATATAAGTTTGCAATACAGTTTATCTAGCGACACTGTTACACTGAATTTATATGCTTCAGTAGGGCCTATCTCAGTAAGAGTTATCGAAATATATATATTTTTTTTTCAAATACAAATTTGTGAATTAGGAAAGAAAGTGAGGTGTGACTAAACCGACAGTTTTTTTGTACAGGCCGTTGATTCAGACGCGCGTGGCGGCTGAAGTACTCTCTGTGTTCAACCTGACACCAAAGTAATAACGTTCCACATAACTCAGATAAGTCATAAAAATAAAATTTAGAATATCCTCTTCCTTTGGTCCGCTGACACTATCCACATTATCTTCTAAAACTAAAAAAGTTTGTCGCTTGCTGTATTTACGATACATTTTTCCTACTATGGTCAGTAACACGTCACTAACAGTTATTTTTAACAGTATAATAATTGAAGTTACAAAAATTAATACGCATAATTATGGACAGAACATTTCACATATATGTTGTAAAAGTTAAAAATAATTTGGCTGAATGGTTTGCGATTAATGGCGAGTTTAGTTTCAAAAATTATTCACGTATAGGCTTACTAGTTTGGCTTGTCGAGGGTGAATACTGTGTGACGTGGTGTGCAGAAGAGTTCCAAACATGCTGGCGCTCTGCATGACATTCGGTTATCGCTATCTCCAGTCCCCAAGACGACAGTCTCTGCTACGCGCGCGGGCAGAACACAGATAAATAAGTTCCCCTCCTGCGGCTTCACGCACATGCCATCCCCTCCTCGCACGGCCTTATCCGCGCGCTTGACGTGTTTTAACCGTCGCTCCTTGCAGGCAGCACGAAGCAGACACTGGTTGCGCAAAAATACACCATTTTCACAAACAATTACACGGAAATTCAATTCTGTAACCACTGACTTTTATGACACCAATTCATTAAAAAAATTTTGCTCTTTAGTCCTAGTGATGTAAGAATTCAAGGTTCCTGATAAGGAAATAAGAAATGAGACGCCAAATATAGTCTTTTGAACATCTTTTTTAAGGTATTTGACATGGCGACATGTGAAATTCAAATCATTATGTACAATAAACCATCTTTTTTCCCTTAACGTAAAAAAGAATTTTGCTGTATCTTGAATAGTTCGTTTTTAAGGTGATTGAGAAGAGGTAGGTGATTTCCAAGTTTTGACAAGCGGTACAGAAGCCCCTTAACACCTCGCCGGTCACGTGAGAACTCCCCGATAAAACGTTCGACCGCACCTGTCGACGCCTCGTGCCGAGTCAGCAAAGCTCTGGCCAGTAACCCCTGTAGTGGCCTACTCCCGGGTACTGAGATTCACAACTAACGCCCCTTGTTGCCAGGTGAAGAACTGTTCAACTTGCTAGGAAAGGTAACTGACCCGCGGTAGTCAGGCCCCTTGCCAGAAGTAGTCAGCGAACCCGGCACAAAGACGAGCGTTTATTACGAAATAACCAGACCTCCGCCTTCCCACAGCAGAGTCAATGACTTCACAACACTCCAACAGCAATTAAATAAAATTCAAAAATTTCACTCCGTGACAATATGTTAGAGGGTCGTGCAGACTAGAAACTCTTAAGAAAAATATCATATTTAAAACATGTATTTGATGATCGGAAACGAAAGTGACTACTATAAACAATTTTGATAAGAAATTGTTTTATCAATGATGAATGCTTTTAAATGTTTGTAAATAGTTAAATCTTTATTTTATGTGCGTTATAGGGGAGACGTGGTAAAATTAGCCTCACCGATGATTTGGTAGTACTGTATTACTTCTTGAACGATTAACGGACAAATGCTGATTTACTTTTGAAACACGTTTATACTTCATTTTCTTTAAACCTGTTTTTGTTTGGCAGTTAGTGTAAGTTGGAAACAAAATTAGTACAAAACAGACATAGCTACTGTAGAATAAACCAAGTCTCTCTTACTGTTAAAATATTACTCTTTCAAGAAGTCCTAATTGTTGAGGCAGGTTATTCCATTATTTTTTTTAAGTTACAGCACTTGGGCTTTCAGCCAACTACTTAAACATAACATAGGATGCATCTCTAAGAAAATTTACATAGGAAATTGAAATTTTGCTGTAAACAGTTACCAACTCAGGGGTTTCCTCACGAAATTGATGTTATCTAATATCCCCCTCAGAGTGTAAAATCGTTCTTAACGAATATTTGTGAAAGTTCTAGTTTCTACAAATTTAATGCTTGACATAATTTATAATAGCTATAACAATTAAGTGCGAAAACTAAAATTAATGACCGGTTTGCACGGTGTGGAGATCACATCTTAATACTAACGGTTTGTGAATAATTACGAACGTATCAGTACCGGATGATAGGGAATACACGTACCTTTATAAATGTACTCGCGTCAGAAGGCCAGATTGAGTTCTGCTCAACCACTAGATGGCCCATATCGTTCTCAAAGCTTATCTCAGCACTGGCCACGGGTGAAGAAAGCGCACTCGCGATAATGGATGTATACACATTCAGCCCGAAGAAATCATGTGTCCCTGCAAAGTCATATACATTGTCATTAAGTCCATCTACTCTAATGCGGCACTATAATGGCCAAAATATGATGACACAAAATAAACCGAGAAATGTTCTGCCGATTATAAGACCTATGAACCAACATTCTGAAATTTGAAAATGACATTTACTATAATATAATCTCTGTAATAATGGTATTTGTATTCTGCAGTAGCAATTTAATATTACCCACTCCTGTTCCACTTGTTTTGGTGTAAAACCTCCGTGAGATTTTATATGTTAATTTGTGTTTGAATGTATAATCTGGTAATTGATGTATAAAAGCAAGATGATTTTGAAAACAAAGCAAAATACTAATTACCTTTACACAGTAAAAAGTAATTTTTGAAATCAAGTTGTATTATAAAAGATGGAAGAAGAAATAGGAAGTCTACAAGTGGTTGTGGTAGATATATATATTTTTCTGAAGAAAGAAAATATAGTGAGTTTTCCTGGAACGGGAGGATATATCTATTCTTTACGAAAGTTGATAAACCTTTGATATAATCAATCCAGTATTGTCCGAACTCTGGAAGGCGAGACCTGTAGAACCCTTCAGCCTTGCTGTTGTTGGCAATCATCTCCTTCATGACAGCAGGGTAGTCGCCTTCCTTACTGAAGATTGGGTGTGCGATCCATCCAACCTGCAATGACACTTATATAAAAGTTTGAAGCATTTGAAAACATTTAAAGGAAGTTTGTTTCTCGTATTTAACTGTGTACTAACGGTTTTAAAATAATAGTTACGTTAAATAATAAGTATTTCTTGCTGTATGGATATTTATTTTAATACAGTCTATCAATGCCAGTGACAACCAGTAATTTCAAAACTATTTCATAAGTTACGATCACGTACAAAATCATTCAAAGAATAAAAAAAAAAAACCCTGACCAATTCTAGACCAGAAATTTTACAGGCAAGAGTTTTCAAACGGCAGTGCGTCAAAACCGAGTTAAGGAACTGAGTTTGGAGTGGGGCCGTTTGTCAACTCTTCGTTATTCAACCGTGACTTTACTTATCCGTTTACACAAAAAATATTTTAAAAAAATGGTTTGTACAAAAACCATTTGGAAAAAGGTATTTTTGTTCGTATATGGATAAGTTAATAGACTTCAGCTTTAGCGGTCACAGACTTTACTTAGCACTAGTGTTGTTTTAACAAGTAATGAAATAATAAAAAACAACAAAGTAAATGATTTCAAGAAATTATTCCTCACATAACTGTTACACGGCTTTATATCTATAAAACTTTGCAAACATACATCTGTAAAAAATATTTTTTGATCAATTTATCATGTATAATTTGATTATCTTATACATTGTTATGATATAAATGAAATAATGCAGGCCGGGAGTCGCTGGTGAACGATGTAGCTTTAAAACAATGGGCAACCCAAACAGTAAGGAGACAGGTTATCTTACTTACTGTGAACTGTAGATATGTAGCTGCTGCCTCTATGTCGGCTGGCGACTGTGATTTTGGTATTACATAGTCCACGCTGAGAGTTATGCCAACCTTTCCTAAAAATTAAAAATATGAATTTCCAGTAGAAAATTTCTTTATAAACGTGAATTCCACAATTGACAGACATGTTTAAGCAGTAAATATTAGTATTACGGAATAATTTGTGAAACCCATGTCTAAGATATTCCAATTTATTAAATAGATGGAGTAAGAATTACGGCAAACATTTCTTGAGTTATCATGATGTTATGAGTAAGTACTGACATACAGGAATAAAAAATTCTTGACTCCATTCTTCCATAAAACTGTAATAGTGATGCTGATCTTGTTACATGCTCATCTATGTCACATTAATTTGGTAATATTAGTCCAACGGACAAATAGATAAAATACCCATAAAACCTCGAAATACTCCAGTGTGCATAAAGGTATATTTTTCAATCCTATACTCGAAAATTTTTTGAATAATTCACTACAGTAATAAAAACAGGAATCAGCAATCGATTTTAGTAACAAGCATGAAATAAAGATTTTTTTTTTCATCATTGATGGTCACTTATACATATATTTTACGGATTCAAAATTTAAAATTGTAATACATTCTTCAAAAATGAATCGAACAAGTTTAATATAGGAAGACGAAAGGCAAGTAGGATTTACGTCTCGTTGAATCTGACGTCATTAGAGACGGTGAACTTAATCTTCATTACTACGATGGCAATTAACACCAATGTCCAAAGAATGCAACAGAATTGGAATAAAATGAACGAATAATTAACCGCTACTAACATTGTAATTAGTTATTAATTTACGTATTGGAAGCAAACTATAAAATAAGTACTTAAAATGTACAAGCATTGAATAAGATTATCGTTTACAACATGCAACTGGCTGTGGCAACTTCTCTTACATCATCCTCGGGCGGGCCAATTTAGTAGAAAAAGACTCAAAAGTTGAACCTTCGTAGTTGATTGCGTTTGGGATTTTATGCCCTGGGTAAACAAAACACGTAAAAGAACTTACCTCATTTGTAAGTATCCACACTCTCTTAATAGTGCGTGGCAGATAAATAAACGCTGAAAACATCAATTAATTTTTACGCTTTTTTCGACGCCAATATGGATAAAATACTCAATGACAATCGTAGATAATGGTATTTGCCAACTTTATGAGTAAACATGTATCCAGAATTACTAATTCGTTACGCGTGATCTCTTGCGCCGCAGTTACATGCACGAGGTTCCGGCGTCAGAGATTGTGCCTCAGAAGTTCGTAACACTGGAAACAATTTTGTTTAAAACGTTGGCTAAAACTGTTGTCTGGGATTGCTATTGTTTAATTTTCGCAAATTGGCTTAAAGAAAACAACAGTTATAGTTTGACGCTTTTAGCGTTGAATTATGTACCACGCCCTCTTAAGTCAACCGAAGAAAATGAGTATTACATTTTCTCAAACGGAGACTATAAGTGGAAAGGACAGAAAGAAAACACTTTTGCTTAAATTATGTCTTTGTCAGTAAAAGTTTCTTGAACGTTTCGGCTTTTCAATGCCTACTATTCTCAAGTCGCTACGCGTATCGAATCACAGTTTATTTAATCACTAACATCAATTTGTAATCTCTTAGCTGTAATTCTTGAAACACCACTGCGGTGGAACCAGAATAAGTTGTGGGCCTACAATGTAACAATAAAGACATCATCACGCCACTGTCTCATCCCACTTCCATAACAGTACTGTACAGCAGTTGTGGTTATTTTGAGCTATTTATCAGTGCATAGCAATCTTTTCTCAAATAAACTGGTATAAGATCTGTAGTCATCTGTTTTTTTTGGCATTGCTAAACAAAACATGTGTTTTATATTGAAATTATTTAATTTCAGGGTGCAAATTAAATTACATTTCGCTGACATTTCAACCTTCTCATTATATTAATGAATTATATGTACAAGATGGCCAGCTTAGTATTTTGTTAAGCAAAAACGTCTACTTCTAATGCAGTTAGGACTAAGATCGTGAACAGAAGAGACAGCAAGTTCTATTTTTCTGTGAGAAAATTTGAAACTCGTACGGAAGGAAAGATTCTATGGGTCATTCAGCGTTGTTAATGTGGCCAGCACTGTACTGGTCACAGAGATGGGAGTAAGTCATTATAGAGTTGTAGGCCTATTAACAGGAATTTTGTGAATCATAAAACACTCATTGCGCTGTTTATAATTCATTTCACATGCCGGGAGGAATATATTGCATTTTTTTTTTAAATACTGTATACTGTAGAACACAACTATTTTTATGGTGTGTGTTTGAAAGATACATAAATATGAATATTTTTGCTGAATACGTAATGACTTTTAATATCTCCAGATGCAGTTACCAATCACCTGCAAGAAGAGACTTTGCTACAAGGTATATGTGTTAAATATTTTAGAACAGTGTTGTAATAATTTGGCATGAGAGTGCGTATGAGAAATCTCACACAAGATATTAGACCTTGCTTAGAAAATAAAGCTGACATAGTAAGTATTACCCAGTTACTTGTGAACTGCAGCCTGTTCATGCATATTTATTGTCATTAGCATATTGTTGTGAAAAAAGGTGTTAATATGCGATGCAGGTATAAATAAACTTTTGGTTTGTACATTGCTATGTAAGAATTGTTTGAAGAGGGTTATCAATACTAGTTGAACGTTTATTACGAAATATAAAAAAATTTCAAGGAACTTATCAAAAATCCCACAAGTATAAGTTTTAAGTTTTTTGCAATATATATTTTTTAAAAAATTACAATGTTATGGCCTGTTACATGTTGTTTTTCAATCCCCATCTCACTGCAATCTCTTAGCAAAACGTGTTTGAATTGTATTAGCGAAATTAAAATTTAATTCGCATTACATTAACCTATATCACTTTACAAAATACATTTAAAAAGCCATTGCTTATTCACCCTAAATAAATTTTTAAAATCAATTTTGAAATAAATAAATTAACAGCGTAACATAACAAAATAATCATTTTACTGCAGTTTTTGTAAATCTTGTGTTTCTTGCACACCAAGTCACATTACACTGTCAAATATAGCACAGGGATCATCATTAACAATGTATTCTTCTATAGTACTTAAAGGCAGAGAGTATAACATGAAATTGCAGTATTGACAGAAGAGGGCATTATGATGGACGTTGTTTTATCGACTTGAAATACTGAATTAAATAATCTCACACCAGCCAAAGGAGGTCAAAGACACAAACCGTATTAACGTATCACATGTTTGTATCAACGAAACTGTTTACAAAGGGTTAAAATACGAATTTACCTGACAAGACAATACCTTATAACACTACATGAAAATACTTTTTTTAATTTCATGTCAAATTGTACGTGTAAAATAACTTAGTAATATCACAAACTTTAAGCATATTATGTACTACTCGCACGGCAACAAATTTTGAGAAATATCCATAATGGAATACCATCTCTACAAGATAACAGCCTAATACATTTAACTGATGGAGAATGAGCGAAAATTTCTAAGTTTTATGTAATAATACAATTACCGTACTTTTTTTATAATATATTATGGTTTATTGGCAATATTTGTGTCGTTTATGAAACCAATTTTTCCCGCAACCTGAATAAAAATTGGTAAGTGAAAATGTTTCATTCCTCCAACTAACATTATCAGCGGTTGTTTTACTGTGGTCGGTCGTAAGAATTAACAAATAAGTGTGACTAGAGAGTTTTTTTTTTTTTTTTTGTTCTATTAAGTAAAAATTTCGGCAAATTATCAGTACCGACATTTTAAAGAAAATTTGCAAGAAAAACGTAGTAACTGTTTACTTCTGAATTAATAAATGGGAGGTGTTATGTATAAAGGTACCAACCCCACAGACTTCACTTAAGTTGAGATGTTCAGGTTCAAATTATACTGTGTGTATCCAAACCTTGAATAAGTCGTTTCTTCTGGGCTATTTTTCCCCTCCAATATTGGGACTTTTACTTCAAATGCTGAGAAAATAATTTTGTCGCATCATGCCTCACCTTTCTGTGTACTTCTGAACTCAGTGTCGTAAAGATGGTACGCTACGGCGTGGGCTTTCAGTACGTTGTGTATAGCTAGGTACGCGCCAACTCCTGGGGAAATTACCCCAGGTGCGAAACACGTTTCTTCATATCCGTACAGCAGTCGATACGGCTCGTTGAACGTAATCCACCACTTCACCTACAAATGAGAAGATTTTGGATAGATCGGCAGTAAAGAAGCAGATTTTATAATGAAATAAATTATTTAACTAATTATTAGAACTATATTAGTATACACCTTATTACACTTATATTAGCTTTTTTTTTCTAAACTTTGTATGTCAGGTTTTTCCGGTCTATTTGACTCAGTTAGGTCCAGAACAGGAGGTCAAAGGTCCGGGCATAGATTTTTAGAAAATAATGTAACGTACCCTGGTTCAGGACTGAGTTTAGTGTTTGTCACTTCATGTCCATCCCTGCAGAAGGACACTAACAAACCACTGTAGGCTTACCCTCGCCTAATAGCCCCAGATCACTTCCAAATATTAAATGGAAGCGGCGTAGTAAAAAAATGACTTTCTGCTATGATGAATGTAGCAAATTGTACAATTTAAATAGTGATGTGTAAATGCAAGAACATGTAATATATTTTGGGACAAAACGTCAAGAGAAGTAATGTCCACACGCTGAGCAGTATTGTTAATAATAATTATGAAATATACTATTTCTAGCCGAACATCTTAATCTGCCAGGAGTTGTTTCGTCAAGGTATAATGCGATGTGAGAATGGTATGCTGATGTAAGGCATAGAAGGAGAAATAAAAGCTTATAAAACAATCACCGTCCATAGCATGTCCGTGTCGTTTCCCAAATCCACAAACCGCCATTTTACATTTCCATTATTTGCTCTTTGTGTGGCTTGGCATTTGTGATCTGTTAATGAGCCCCTCAAGAAATTTTCAATAACTGATTACATTGAAGCAACATGACAAATACTAAGCTGTCATGAAGTTTTCATTTTAATATTGCGATAGATTTCACATAATTATAGTCATTTGAAAATTACTATTTTCAAACTCCTGCAAAAACGACGTCACAACATGGCCGCCTTTTGACGTCACAAGCCATCCGCGCGCGGTGACGACACCGAGCAATGTGGTACAACACTTAGGTTTTCGATGTTGGAGAGATTAACATTTCATCAAAATGTCGAATAATAAATGGTGTTTTGTACCTCATTCTACAAACGCAAATGTGGATTCTGCCGCGACAAAATATTTTTTTTTAGTTCCAGAAATAAAAGTCGCGACGGAGATGCGCACGTGCCGAGACGTCAATGATTCTGTAACATGCACTTTATATTACTGGGAAGATCATTTTAACGTAAGTATGGTTGGTTGACCAAGTGGTCAGAAAAAAAAACACCATTATCCACAATATGTTTCCAGCAGAATTATTTGTTACTTGTTAAAATGTATGAAGTACGAATCACTGTAGCTACCATTAACCAAATGCTGTAGTGATGTTAACACGGTATGCTTAAAAAACCCGAAAATAATATTAATTTATTCAAACGTTATAGCCACAAATTTATTTTGAAACAAGTTATGCTCTAGTCTAGGGGCGTAACGCATGGTTGTTTTAAGTCTGGCTAAGTTTATTGGTTTTGACAGCATTTATTGCAAAACAAATACTATGTGTTTGTGTGTACCCCTATGTAATGTCAAAAAAGTTAGAGAAGTCACTTAAAGTTTTACTTGGCCCCGACTATAAGCATTCTGCTCCTAACCTACTAACAAATATATATATATATATATATATATATATATATATATATATATATATATATATATATATACGCCTAATAATAAACACACTGCATTTAAAAATCACTCTAGCTCCTATATTATTTAATGTTCATTATTTTTTGGTTGGGTTACATTGTAAGAAAAATTATGTGATAAGGGCTTACAAACAATGTTAACTAAGCAAATAAATGATTGAAGAAACAAGATACAAAAAACCTTACGGTGATAAAATAGATTGGGTCATTAATGTGCAGGTTATGAGGGCATTCGTGGTACTATGATCAATCGTATAGGCCTAAGAAAGCAAGTAGGTTTAGGTAAGAAGCTTATAATTATTTATCAACACTGACACAAATGTAGCGCTTATAAAACAAATTTGAATCAATCCTAGTAATAGATTTTTGTGGGTAGTTATCTACAAACAACACATTTAATATTAAAGCGTACCTAGTGTGGTATTACATATTAACACAGGCCTAACCAGACTTCACCACTACCATGCAGTCATAACAAGGTTTTGTATATTAAAGTTTATTTTGCCTTAGTAAAAATGTTCACTTTGATCTTTATATATATTGAAACTCACCTTTTAGCCTTGGCACATTTCACTTCGGGAATATTAAAGAACGAATTTCTATTTTAATATTCCCAAACCATGAAAATATAAATTTTAAGTAGATTATCTTACTGAACTTACACATATCCGTCTGGTAAAACCATAGTTAATTGCAAAATCGTCCAAAGCACGGTAAATAGTACTGTTTACAGTCTAGAACGGGCCTGTGACGTGGACCAATCAAAAGTCGTTTACATTCAAGACCACGTCGTCTGCTATATTTACCACTTTATTTTGCTTTTAATTAATAAATAACGCATTTACTTTAAAACATTATATTCAAAATAATCATCCCGCGTGTTAAATTTAGCATTTAAGTACATTTAACTCAACACTTTTTCATGCAAGGGGCCCGTTGAACGGTCGGCTCTATTGTAAATTAATTACTTCTAACAAACATATTCTATCAGGTAACTTAAATTAATGTAAACAAAAAATTGCTATGATTACTTTTCCCTTAATTTAGTAAGCATATTATTTTGGCTGACTCGGGGCAACGGCGAAAAAATCTCGACAATAAAAATTAAAAATATATATAATACATTGCACTGTAACAATGGACACACTATGAGAAAAAAAAGCTGTGTGACGTGCTTATTCATTAAATATCCCCCTTAAAATGTCTTCAATAGAATTTGTGTGAAAACGAGGTACGGTGTCGGTATGTGACCGTTCATACATTTGTAAAGCGCATAAAACTACATTTAAATGTGTACATGTATGTAAAAATGTTTCTCCTGTTAGTTTATTCGCTTTGGTCATGAGACTGAAACATCAAACACATATAGGTTTATTCCACATCTGCAACGTTTGTCATTTCGTTATTTCATTTGAAATGTAAAAACATCTTAACAGTTCTTTCTAATTTGCTTATCGTGTTTGAAATATTTCGAGACTTGCAGGTTATAAAATTATATCTCACAACGCCATGTAGTTGAGTAGTTGATATAAATGTTTATAATTACAAGTAACTAAATATATTTACAATTACTTGTTCATAAAATGTTCAAAGTGTTGGGTAGAAAGCATAAACAAGCATTAAGAAATTATTTTTGGCCCCATTAAAAAGTGCAGCTTTAAAAACTGTCACATAAATTTCATGCGGTTAATAAAACATTAAGCTAATATGACTTTTTCAACGAGACATGAAAAATTAAAACCAAACTACTACCCCCTTTTCCTTTTTAAAACTAAAACAGCTTTTATTACAAAACGTATTATTAAAACTCTTCGTATGTATTCTCAAAAAATTTTAACTTTAACTTAAATTGATTCATGTGAGTTTCGGTTTTAATTTGAAAACATAACATTCGAAAAGTACTTACTCTGTCCCCGAAGTTGGTGAACAGAACTCTGGCGTAATCTTCGAAGTAATCAATAATTATTGAGTTAGCCAGTCCTCCAAGATCCTGCAGGTATTGTGGGAGATCCCAGTGAAACATTGTTACCTTGAAAACAAAATACAGTATAGTAATGGTATTACGGTCATACTATAACAAAATATTACAGTAGTAGCCTAGATACTGTTTTATAGCTTGAAAAAAAAATTGCTTACTGCCTACGAATTAGTGATGCTCATACCGGTTACTTTCCTGTAACGGTTCCAGCAGTTATCGTTTCTGGTCAGGAACCGGTTATTTAAACAGTTATTCGTTATCGGTTATTTGAAATGGTATTGATACTCATTTCACATATTTAACTGTTTGCTTCCTCATCGCTGGCATGTAACGGAAAAATGTTTCAAACATTATTCCGTTACATGCAGTTATATTTTCGTACATTGATAAAGATAACTGCAAAATGTTATCGAATGAAATGGTGATGACATAGATCGTAAATGTGAAAATTGTTCAAACAGCTTTCACAATTTTTTAATCTCAATCAAATCAGTACAACATGAAATATTTTAAGTTTTAAATCATTGCAACATGTAAGCCTATCCAGTCAAACCAATAATAGCTGTATAGTTCCTTTAAAGTTATACAAAATTATCTGTATGCTCATAGTGCTTACAAAATGCTGTACATGAACATATTAAGTTAAACAATGCAACATATAAACTAACTATTTAATGCCATTCGCATGCAGTATAAAACTAAATTCTTATACTTTTAAGTCATTACAACAGGTAAACCTTAACAATCACACCAAAATCTCAAAAAATTTCACTCGTTTTTCGTCTGTTTGCTTCGGCCATTTTCAATACTTTCTTATAAACATGAAAATAATAACTAATATATTAAATCAATAACGGCCGTAACGGGTACGGGAGCAGCAACCATTAACTTAGAGTAGTGGTGACACCTATCGGGCAGCAACACAAGATTGTGTTGTTACTATTTCACTCAATAGATCACGCACGAGTAGCCTGACATCTCACCTCGTCGAGTTACAGCCATAATACCATCGCTGCGCTGCTCTAGTGCGCTACTGAACGTAACTTGAAACATTTTTGTTTGATAGTAAAACAAGCGAAATTATTATTATTTTTTTTTATTTCATTCATTTTCAGCTGTCACACACACCATCAATCACTCGTAAACAGGAAATTCCTTTCAAAATTACGAATTTATATTGTTTTCCTGCTGACGTTTATTTCAGCCATTCGTAATAGTTTACTGCTTAAATCTACATAAAAATACGTCTGAGTCAGTACTTGTAAGTTGGTAATGAATAATTTTAACGTGTAAAAAATTTTGCCTACATTCGGTTATACAGATGGTACAAACAAATAACGAGAACTGCGAACATGAATACCCGTGCTGTACTTAGAACGGTTATTTAATCGCGAAACAGAACGAAAGAGAACCACGAACTATTGTCGGGCGTTACAGTTATAGGAACTGTTTTTAACTGTGACATACCTCAGAACTATCTCGGAACAGAATGGTTAAATGGTTACTGATAACCGTGTTACAACCACACTCTTCGAGAAACAATAACTGTTTCTAGAAAAGCGAAATATAACTGATTATTCGGTGGGTGCAAAAATTGTTTTCATAAAAATATTTCGTCGAGATCTCACACGAAACTAATTTCTTTAATGCGCTAAATTGTTTACATTGGTTTTTAGGAAGTTTTTTTTTTTGCGAAGTTCTGAAATACTTTCCGTTTTATACTCGCTTGTGAAAATAAAATGAAACACTCGAGATACATATTATCAAGCAGCGTTGCTATTGACAAAGTACCTATACTCGTCGCTAGATTGTGCTGTGTGCGAGAGCCAACAACCGACCGACGGGAAAGATGCTGATAACCGTTATTCTGTAGCGATAACCAAGAACGAAACGGTTATTTTCTAATAACCGTTATTAATAACGATTTCGTTAAATACCGACCATCTCTACTACGAATTACATTTATTAGCCATCAACATGTCACCAGGTTTTAAAACAATGGACCTTGCATTTAAGGATTACTGCTGCAGCAAACAAGAACTGATGTTATGGAAATTAAAAATTAAACGCATACTTATATGAGGATACAATCACAACCATTACAAACACGTGAAGTCAAATGCATTTCAATTTTTTTTTTTTGAAATCAACGTATATATAGATGATGTAACAAAACAGTTCGAACCATAATATTAATAAGACTCATTCAACGAAGTAAAACTCAGATGAATCCTCACAGATAAAGAGCGTTGAAAGAAGACAGAAAGGCGTTGGCCAATCGTCGGGACGAACACAACCTAACTGAAATATCTTAAGTGTATATGTACATTTGTCCACGGTTGCCCGATCAGTGGTGAGCATCACGAATAAAACGCTAAAACTGACGTAATGTAGCCAACATATAGATCAGTTTCATGCTGCAATACAGCTTCTGTGTCATTAATGAACAGTTAGTTAATGGCCATAGATCAGTTCTGAACACTGGAGTGGAAAATTGGCACTTGTATTGATTTACATAACGGTCTTAGAATTACAGGTCTGGACCACGACCGTAGAGGAACAGGTCTGGACACTCGCCTGGAAACTTGATTCCCTTGTTGTTTGGCTGTAGTTCACCACGATCACGACAATGCTCTACGTCTTTGGCGCTGCAGTCGAGGCGGTCGAGCTCAAACTCCGCCCACTTCTCCCCCACTAAGATAATCAATTTATCAAAGGGCATTTTTTTTATCAATTTACGAAATACTTCCTTCGCTCACAATTTAAAAGCATGGCTCTAGCAGCAATCTTTATTTACTTTATAATGTTAATAATGGAAAAAAAGTGGGCGGAGTTTGAGTACGACCGCCCGGCTTACAGCGCTAAAAAGTACAACATTCTCGGTAACTTGACGAACTGCAGCCAAACAACAAGGGGGTCAAGCAAAATGCATTGGCAGGTAGGCGAGTGTCCAGACCTGTTCTTTTACGACCGCGTGGTCTGGACACTAGTCTATCTACCAATGCTATTGAGTTGACTCCTTTATGACTGAAAGCGCCACTAACAATGAAGTGTTGTTTTAACAATGCTGTATAGCGTCGTAATACCAATGCTCCTAGCAACTCCGATACGAGCTTGCTCTTTGTAGATCCATTTGCACATTGTTAAAAACGTAGCCATAGAGGAACAGTTCTGGACACTGAGAGCTTAAAATTGACCCTCTAATGACTGATTGGCGCCACTGGAACTCTGGTGTTGTTTTAACATTGCGCAAATGGATCTACAAGGAGCAAGCTCGTATCGGAGCTGCTATACTCCGTTCACTCTTAGTTGAGTTTTAGGATAAACAAAGCAAATTATAAACAAACATGTTCAGTGGCTGCCGACCGCAGTGCACTGTGATCTTGCATAAGAAATAGATCTTTGTTATCTGTCGTGTACATATAAATTTACCACTCCATCACTTAATGAGAGAGTTTTATTAACAAATATGTAAAATATACAAACGTTGCAAACACAATCTACGACGCTATATGTTTATTACTATAATTATTGTTAGCGGACGACACGTCCGTACAGTTGATTCACGAGATATTTAACGACTGACGCACTGTTAAACGTACGAGTTTCTTGGTACACTTGCCAGTATTTAGAGATGTACGATACTCTGAAAATACCAAAAGTTTAGTTCGGTAATAATTACCACAGTAAAAATAAGTTGGAAATATCACAATCAGATGTAATGTTTTATTTTTTCGAAGTATTTTTGGACGTTAACGCGTCAATGTTGTGGTTACTGCGATTGTTTTTTTTTATTTTTATTATTATTATTTTTTTTTTTTTTTTCGTTCGTCCATTTTCCGTTCTAGTTCGTCCGATCCACGGCCGCGTGTTCCGAACCAAAGTTCCGTGTTCGATTTTGTTCCGTTTGTCGCGTTGGGTTAAAATTATGTCGCTTGCGGATTAGGTTATGTGATGCTGGACGTGAACAGTGAAAATATCGAGCATGGTTTTCGAAACGTGGATATATCTCCATTACTGAAAAAACTGTGGTGATGTTTATAAGGCAAGAATAAAAATCTCGCATAGCATTCCTTTATATATATATATATATATATATATATATATATATATATATATATATATATATATATATATATATATATATATAAACAATATGTGTCGTGATTTATCGACAGATTGTTTGGTGATTTATAAAATGTAATTTTTCCAAAACGAAGTACAAAATAATCCAGGAGGACTTTACAGTAAGTTTAATCACTCATTTTGTTGACAACTTTTTTTCTGCGTGTAGTACCAAATTTTCGTTACGTTAGTACCGGAATATTTGAATACAATCGTTAGTCATGACTTGACAATTACAATTAAGTTTTGAAATATACTGTAATTGTACATGATGTCAGTATTTTATCAAGTTTTTATGTATTTTTTGTTTCCCTATGTCGATAACACGTACAAAATTTTCACGCAATATTGTTTTAATACAGAAACACGTTTATTTATTTTTCAAACTTTCAGTACAGTATCCTCGGGTTGTTAAGTTAGGTTGACCAAGTTTATGTTTGTATAAGAATTAAATGTAAAAACAAGATAAAGAAAACAAAAGGTAACTAATAGCATTTTAAAATTCTACAGTGTAATCAAACGGTGCAACGAATCTACAACTGTCTAGACTTTGCATCTCAATTTTATGTTTCTATAGACTAAAAATAAGCTTAGATTTATATATTTTATAAGAATGCCTTAGTTACCATTCTTTTACAACAATAGAAACCTGACGTGTAGGGTAGCCTCGATGACAAAGCGTTGTTTCCAAACTTCTGCAGTACGCTCCGTTCCGGATTCCAAATGCTGTATACTTCTTAAGAACTTTAATTAAAGGTAAAATACTGTAATTGCAGTCACACTCAAGAAACTGATACGGCTACTTACTACTGGCTGTATATTGTTGGCGAGCAGCTCGTTGATGAGGTTGTTGTAGTAGTCGATACCATCCTGGTTAATGACAGACACATCTCCTTTCGGAAGGATCCTCGACCAGGATATAGAGAACCGGTAGTTGTTGAACTGTATCGGTAACAACACATAACAAGCACACATTCATCACTTAAAAAAAAAAAATAAAAAAAAAAATATATATATACACACACACACACCTACACACGTTTAGTGCAAACAAGACTACAATTCGAAAAAATAACCTCAGTTAATGACTTGTAAAAAACTATAAAATATTCTTATATTTATAGCCTATATGTATGCATATACATGCAGTGTGTTTGGTAATCATAGGTACAAACAAAAGGGTTGTGTCGAGGACGGTGAAACAAGCAAATAATGCCAGTGAACATAGTTCCGGAAAACAATGATTTTACCAATATTTTCACATTACTTGGTACGACAGGAACGCTATAATATCAGTGTTCCCGAGGATCAAAACATCAAAATGCTGCATTTGTGGACGAAGACGTTACAAGTGTTCGAAATGGGCGCCGTTCATGTGAAGGCAGGCCTCAGCACGTCTTCGCATCGATGCCCGTACACGTTCAAAAATTCCAGGTGTGTTCCGAATACAGTGGCAAACATTCACAATGCGTTCGTAGTTCGTGGACACTATCAACAGGGCTGGCATACACCAAAGCTATTAAATACCCCAACACAAAAAATATAAGACTGGTATTATAGAGCGCATTGTGTCATATTGGGGAAAAACATTGGTTTCCGGAACTATGTTAAATAGTATTATTTGCTTGTTTCATCGCCCTCGACACACCCTTTTCGTTTGTATCTATAATTACCAAACATTCTGTATGTATGTGTGTATATATATATATACACACACACATACACACACGTATATGACTATACGAGGCGTAGGCAATTAACAGGAATTTTATGTGACAGCATTTTCTTGCGTTTGTCCACTTAATAAAGCAATTAAACTTGTATATGTGGCATCTCCATGCTGTACGTGCAAACTGCCATTTCCTTTTTTACAATTTAGTTAAATTTATACGCACTCCGTAAATTACACGTTTCTTTAACAAACGTTTCCCAGTAAAATTGGTATTTAAAGGGCAAAATTTTTCAAGTCGAAAGTGGCTGTAAACGATGTATTGTCGATGATTTCGCATCTGCAGTTTCTGCATCGTATTCTCAATAGTTTAACAATTGCATGCTAAGTACTTGGTGAATGATTTTAATTATTGTTTACGTTTCTATATCTCCGCTTATTTACTAATGAGTTATTCACTTTTTCCAAAGCGACCTTGGAGAACTATCCTTATTAGTGTTATTTAACATTAGCATGTGGATCCTTTCAACTCTTGAAAGTAACCAGTAGTAGGCATGTATAATGGCAAATCTCTTTTCTTCAGTAAACTATTGCATGAAACATTTTTAAGGGATCGTTGTTCTTCTGTCTGTAGTGTGCATTGTAACAAGTAACTATCTTGTATAGTTCCTCTTAAATCTGGGCAACAGTACAAACAATTTCTTCTGTATATATTATCTCTGGAACCAAAGAGTATGGAAGGGAAAAAGAGAATTCACTGCCAGGTTAGACCTCTTTGCTTATTTCTGTTGTGTTTTTGGCTCGCTAATACTTCCAGAGGTACCAACCACGCAGCATGAAATTCTATCTGAAAAAATGTGGCGTGCATTGGCCATGTTTGTTTACATCGTTAGCTGCAAGAGTGTGCTAGTATCGCAATCTCATCGTTGGTGGAAGTAAACGTATTGGTAAAGGCGATGCCGTATGTTAAATGTGTGTGTAAATTGTCTTTGTGACTTGTTTTTAATTTGTAAGATCACGAAAAAAAAAAAAATTATCTCGCCGGGGTGCGGATTCGAATTTACATCCCCGTAATTTCCTCACGCCCTTTACCACTCGACTATCAGTACATACTTGAAATCACGTTGCTATAATCAGTATATAAGTAATATTTACGTATTAAAAAAATATTCATCTTTTCATTAGAATGGTCTGTTAAATATTTCTTTGAAACTTTATATTATACTGTAAAAATTTTGTCTAACATGTCTGAACTTTGTAAAGGAACGAAAAACCTTCGTATTATTATTATTACCGGTACGCGAATTAATGGTTATCATATAATTTAATAAATTGAAGATATTAAGTAATTTTACTCAATCAAACGTCACTGTAACTATATTTTTGTTTTAACATTTCAACATTAAAATTATGTTTACTCTCGTCTAATTTAAAATTAGTAACGGCTTTCACAAGTTTGACCAACGACGGCAATGTAATGTTTAGTCAGGAAGACCAACTCAACGCCATAAATAATCGTTGGAGAATTTTCTCTATTTACGAAACACTTTAAAAACCTTCAATTTCAAAAAGTAACTTCCATTTCATTTACAACAGCATTAATATCGTTAAAATGCTTAAGTTGCAAAACAATACTTCCAACTTTGAATAACATGTTGATGTTGGTACAACCGGAATCGTTAGTCGTCAATAAGAGAAGCATTTGCCCTATCTAGTGACAGGCCCCTGTTTGGAACCTTAGGAACAACACAAGAATGTTGTTCAAATAAAAATTTGGGATAATCTTAAACAGTTTTCTCTCGGCAAACAGTTGCTTTTAAAACTAAAGCAGATTTAAAAAATTGGTACTTATTTGAATTCATAAAATTAAAAAATTATGTATCATAAACTGGTTACCTGATTTATTTTAATGAGTAAAATAATCATTAAGGTTTCAGTAAAAATTTCTAATGTTTTCAAACTCTTAAAATTTTCACGCAGATATCATTTCTGCCTACAAGGAAAGTAGTTCTACTCTGAAGCTTTGTAATGTACACCAACGCTGACGAGCAAAGTGATGGTTCGATGTTAAATTTATAAAACGGAATGATGTTAACCCTGTAAATTAAAAATGTAAGTGTAATGTTGACGGTAGTATTGTATCGTGAAAGAGATTAAAATTTGTTTTCAATTTTAATGTTTCAAAACACGTCAGATTTTAACTATTTAAATATTTGCAACGATATTAGGTAATTATATTTTTGGCTTTAAACATATTTAACCACAAATCAGTTTGGGCGCAGAAGATTTGTGCATACGAGAATTACGGTGCACACATATTTAGGATGCAGCAAACTAATTTTTTTATATGTTAATGTGTTTCGTAGGATAATTATGTATACTATTACGCGATATACGACTGATATGTTGTAGTTTTGTATATGTTTCCATTTTCATCGTTATAAATTAGGGTAAGTGAATTTAAATTTGAATTAGGTATGATCTTTGAAAGAACTGTGCAATGGGAGTGCATGACTGGATTTGTTTGTATGGACATACTCCATTGCGAAATAAATGACTGTCACAAGAAAACTAAAAAGTAAAAATAAGACAAGAAAACATAAATAAGCAGAGTATGAATTAGGTATGCTATGGCAGGACAAGCGATGAAATTTGTCTTAATTTTAAAAACCTTTTCGCGAAGAGTGTTTGTCATTAATTCGTTTCAGAGATTTTTTTTTTCATTGTGTGAAATGCCCTTAACTTAATTTCGTTTTAATATTCGTAAATATTCCGTTATTTTCAAAAACTCACAATTCGTCTGCATAACTACACAGAATGCTACATTTAAGCAACTATAACGTTCCCTGAGTACGGCCATTTTCTGCTCCAACATTCACCATGTCCCTGCACATGTGTACTGGCGCGTGAAAGGAAGTTTGGCGGCAGGTGGAGCGGCTAACATCAAAGGCACAGCAAATAATATCGTAGGAGGATTCTAACAAACGTGATCCGACTTACTCCGACTTCCTTTAAAGCCTTCACATCCTCCTTATACTTGTGGTAAGAGTCAGCAGCGACATCAGCATTGCTACTGTCAGCGACACACTCTGGATGAGTGTGTATCAGCCTGTCCCATATACTCTCTCCTTTACCTGTAGAAGTTAATAATATCACATAGCTATTTTGCACATGCACTTCCCTCGAATGAGTTCAATTTATAACCGCGCTTATCATATGTATAATAATTTTGAGCTTTATACTAAACAACACCTTGTTTTCAACCCTTTACGAATAAAGGATAAAATGTTACCTAGTTAAATAGCTGTTGTTAAGGACAAGGTAATTTTAATAATTCATGATGACATACTGTAGTGTGTAATTTATATTTTAATGTTTAAGCCAATTCTTTTTTTTTTTTTCTCTTTTTATACGTATAAGGTAAATCCTATTCTGCAATACATAGAAGTTTAATTGTATTCATTGTGCTATGTATGTTGTTAACTGTAGTCCACACGATGAAAATAATCTCAACTAAACTAAAGCTCAGACACTTTATGTATTGATTTAATTTACAGGTGATTCGGGAGAAGGTGAGCTATTTTGAAATCGTAGTTGCTTCTTTCCTTTCACAAAAAACATAGTTTCCTGCCGCAGATTACACCGTAATCAACAGTAAACATTAAGGTAGCAACGCATATAATTTTCTTAATTTTGGTTGTAGGTAAAATGGGTGCCATAAGTGTTAAGTTGATCGAGAAACACCTATTGTATTATTTAATCTCCCAAATATTTGTATTTGTAAGTTTTCTAAACGCAAAATTAAAAAGAAAAAAAAACATTTAGTTATTTATATTTAAAAACTATTTTCAAAGATAATATCGTCCGATGGAGGATTTTGGCGGTACTGACGTTGGCAGTATAATGGTAAACGTGCCTCAATAATTCAATTGGCGGGTCGCAGGTGGCAGCCCGTAGACATCTGACACTCTCTGAAATATATCATAGGGTGAGTGAGTGAGCGGAGACATTTTTGTCAGCGCTTATTAACATCGAGATCTTTAGTGCTGGTGAGAGGTGATAAGATGCGAGTACGGAGAAGCGCCGGAATGAAGGGCGGGGGAAACGGGAGATCCCCGAGAAAACCCGCCGACCAACGGCATCGTCCGGCACGATTCCCACATGTGAAAATCCGGGGACCGACCCCGTCTGGAATCGAACCCGCATCTTCTTGATGACAGGCGAGTGCTCTAGTCACCGCGGTCTACACCTCCGTAGATAAGAAGTTAATTTAATACAGATTGATTAACGAATGTAACATACAAAAATTTACTGGCCAGAAAGAATATGCATAGACAATGGGGTGATTGCATTAAATTTAAAATGAATTAAAACATATGCCACATTAATAGTAAATGAGAAATACGAACATATCAAAAATTATATTTCTTCTAAACATTTTGGTATGAAAATGCGATGCAAAATAAAATCGTGAAAATAGCAGCCGATGCGGCTATGTTTGTAAACGGATTTTGATTGGTCAACGTCATCAGCCTGTATGAACACGTAAACACTTGATTTTCTAGCAATCGAAACGTTGTACAAATTCATACTGTGCAATTAATAATGAATTACGGTATTGTCTGAAGGGTATATTAAAGCTCAGTCAGACGATTTATCGAAAGTATATGTATTTATGATATATACGCATCGAAATGATAATGGATGCTATACTGTTTCCGAAATGAGAGGCGCCAATGCATGGTAGGTTATAGTGATGTAAACAACCAGACTTACGTGATTTTACAAAAGGTTCCGAGCAAATCATACACTAGAAGTAGTTGTCAGTAAGAAAATGACGAAATTGAAACTGTAGCATGCTGAGATTGTGCTGCTAGCCAAGGTTTGCAGAGAGCATTCAATTTATGCATAATTCATAATTTTGCGCAACACACAATTAGAATAAAATAATAAGGTGACGTCATAAGCACAGAATAAGAAGTAACAGAAGCGACTTGGCGTAATTATTATTGTGTTCATTTACTCTTTGAATTATTAAATAAATGCGCACTTAGGCGTCATTGAAATTATGTTCGCAACAATACAAATTATGTCATGAGAAACATTCACGTCTCGTCGCGCAAGCTTTGAACCTTTTGGTCGTATGTTTTCCAATTTCGGACCTGTAAAAAATAGTTTCGAGGCTGAATTTATGCTCATCTTGGTACTAAACACTGCTTAATAGTCCGGCATTCTGCCAAACGTTAGTCTGTTTGACTAAAACCGCACTCGCGCATCTGCTTCTTGTTGACGGCTCGATGACGTCACAACGGCGGCCACGTTGTGACGTATAGTTTTCGTGGGCGTTTAAAATTTACGATTTTTAAATTACTGTAGTTACCTCAAATCTACTACAATTTTAAAATTGTCACCTCCAACAGGCTACTCTTTGTATCCTGCAGATTACATACACGTTCTCAGTAAAATTTGTGAGAAAGACCCATTGAAAACACAGGATTTGGGTATCTTATCTCAAGAAAATAATGTCATGAACCTCAGTATCGGTCACAAATCACCAGCATTTTTGCTGTAAAATGGATTTACACAAATTTACACTCTTCGTCCAAAACACGTTAGATTTTTCATAAGCCTATATTAAAAATTAAAATCATGCAAATCTTTATTAAATCAGAATTTGCATGAAGTTCGCAAGTTGCTTCACGAACTGAACATGGTCAGAACGTAAGTGATGAAACGAAAAAAAAACATTTAGGCAGTCATCCGCTGCACTTGTATACTATACCGCTAGTGTTCCACGCTCCTTCTATCTGGTAACTGGCTGTGGACGCTCCAAACATGAATCCATCTGGAAAGGTGAGGTTCCTGGCCTCTACACACGAACCAGCGATGGCCAACAACAGGAACATCACAGTGGTGTCCATAATGTAGGAAAAACCTCTGCATAAATGTACTGAAATATCTGGTTTATGGCACTGTCCCAGAAACTCTTAACGCAATCTTTTTAAATTGCGTTCGTGTGATAACAATCTTGACACGCCACAGATTACATTATTTCTTGTGTCTTTCGTAAGCTTAAAACTTTCCATGCCCTTCAGTTGTGATTGATATTTTACGCTGTCATCTGTGTTATTACGTTTCTCAGAGGCGAGCTCTTTATCTAAGATAAGTATTTTGTAATTCACATATAAACCTCGGAAATAGTGCAACGTGCTAAACATGCAATCTACTCCGGTTTAGACAGACAATGCCACTACTTTACGTTATAAATAATCGTACCAATAAGTAGAGTTCAGCCATCTGTTGTTAACAATACGTTATTTAAGTTCCAATGTAATGAGGCTGTTTGTAAAGGCAACATATCAATTTGGTGAATTTATTAAGTGGTTTGGCAATTTTTGGTCCATTCTCTGATTATACCACCGGTATCATGCTCTCTTTGTGTCGATTAAGAAATGCTTAGTTGCAGTCAACGTTAAATTTCATTAAATTATATGTATACCTACGCTCTATTTAGTTACTCGTTTGTTACCCTTGGCTGGCACCGCCTCCAAAAATAACAACAATTGTATATTAGGGTCCTAATAAATTGATTGCATTATAAGTAGTCTAACAATAACGTAATTAATTGGTACTTTTTAGTACTTTTTTCGGAGAAGATTTTTTGAAGTTGGTGTTGTTTATTGTTAAAAATTTTTTATTACTTGATTTTTTTTCGGAGTTCCGGTGCCTACTTTCCACATTCGTGCCGTTTGACGTCAAATAGTTCCGTTGTGCCTTCGCAGTCTACGTCAGTCCAGAACGTTCTTGACCATAGTTAGGTACTTACCTAGTCTTGGATTGTCATCAACCTGCCAATATCTCAATCACTATACATTTCCTCTTCGATTTTGTTGAGTTCCCTGGTGTATCCTCGAAATTCAAGGTCCAATACCAATGAGATTAAAATGAGTCCCCTTAAAAATATCCCCTTAAAAAATCCGAATCGGTTTATAAATCACGGAGTTTTGAGGTAACAAATATAAAAAAAATACAACCGAACTGAGAACTACCTCCTCTCTTTTTTTTTGAAGCCGGTTAGAAAATGGTTTCATTGCGGCTACCCTTAAAAATGAATTTGTATGACTCAAACGTTGTCTCTCCATCAGTGAAATTTCTTCTGCTGTAATAAGGCGAACAGACAGTTTTGTTGGACGTGATCTATGTTAGTCTGTAATTCTACATGATGCCGTCCGTTGCAGCTACATTTATTTTACTTTGTTGAGGTAGCAAATTTAAATGCTTGCGAACACCGGTATCAATAATAAACAGTACTGTTGCTATTCAACAACGTCGTCTTTGTTTTCTTTCTTACTTATTTTTTAATACATTTTCAGACAAAGATTTTGGCTGTATTACGTAGACATCAAAGGCAAAGAGCTACCAAGGAAAGCAGAGCAGTCTGCCAGCGTGTACACTACCCTGATAAAAAACAGGACATTCCTGAAGAATATTTTGATGAAGAAACTGAATAATTTCTCTATGAGTTGTATATGCGTCCACTACAGACTTTAACTTGCAGATTTTGAGTAGAGCAATAAATAATAAGTTAAAAAGCCATTGATTAGCAAACCTCCATCAACAAATGTGGTTATAATAAACCCTAAATATGTTGGGTAATTTTTTATTTTCCTATGTTTAAACAGAAGGGTAATTGATTCTCATTTTTTAAAAAGTAAAATGGTTTTAGTAGATTTAATGAATTCCAACAAGTAACTAAATGAAGATTCGGGCAACGTATCTATCCATCATTGCCTCCAAGTAAGCTAGAACTTGGATTGATGCGAATACTCCGACTTCTGTAGCTGCACTTATGTTAGAAGCACCTGAAGACAATGTGAGGTAATAAAATTGAACCAAACAAAAATAATATATTGAAAAATTTATTTCCATTTTTAATCCTGAACTGACTCTAGGAAATATCAGCTACTATAGATTATTATTCAAAATTGTGTTTCAGTTCTGATTTGACTTTGGGCGGAGTAGAAAACGCAAGAGAGAGAAATTTTTGAAACCATTTTGCTGGACTATAAATTCCGCAGGTGTTTACTTCTTACATATTTAAAGCCGGAAAGATGAGCTATAACGTTATACAATAATAATAAGTACATTAATGAAATCACTGCGATACATTTAAATTTTCGTATTATACCGTGACAAGTGTTAGGCGTAATCTGTGATTTTTTCTGTAGTTGGAAATATCCTGCAAGGATTTACTTAAGAGGAAGTACACTGAACTGTATTCTGCTAAACTAGTTTAATTTAATTTAAGTAAGAAATATTAATGCATATCACAAAAATCATCCAATGTTTTATATGTTAACTAAAATTCACTAGAAATTTATAAATTATAATTTTTTTCAAAGTGGTTTGAAACTTTACAATAAAATCAGTAGCAGCTGAGATTTTTAATTTTTTGTAAGGTTTGTATACTGTTCAGCTTCTTGTGGTACAATTATAATACACAGGACACACACACACACACACTTATATATATGTATATGTGTATATATATATATATATATATATATATATATATATATATATATATAAGACTTCTACTGATATAACTTTACTGGCAACAGTTGACACCGCCTTATATTCTTACTAAAAGAATAAGAATGTTATTTTGGGCTGTTTTACGAAGTATAACAGAAGGTACATGTTTTAGCATCGTATTTTCATAGTATTACTGTATGAAGACGCGGATGATAGCAACACTGTAATGAATTTCCTATATAGATATATTGACGCTTTTTAGGGTAATTATAACACGTAAAATACTTTTGTAGGAATGGTCAGCCGAAACAATAAGTCCCTCAGCCTTAAACATGTTCAAAGCCTTTAAGAATCGAAACATACCTCATATACAAAACAACATCCCACATTATTTCAAAGTCACGTCAACTATACACACAGAATTTTTCAACAAATTATTTTGTACCACTAACGCTCACTACCATATCCAAACAATTTATATATTTGCAAAACCATTCAGGGCAAAACTCAGTTCAACAGACTTAGCTGTGTTATTTATTCCTAAGAACACAACATCAAAGATATACTAACGAAATACGGCTACGAAGAAAAACACATTAGATCTCTAGAACAAATTATTATTATTTGAATCACTTTTTAAAAATATGTCAGACGTAAGTGTAGAATATTTCGATGATGGCTCAAATCACAATATTAATACGAGGGAAGTCATTGTATAAATTTGTGACGTAATGACTTATAATAATATTCAAGTCTAGACTGTAGATACACAATACTGACTTGTAAACCGAAATGAAAATTTAATTTATTTAAATATAAAATTAAAAGGGATAAAAAATTATTTCGTTTAAAGAAATTTGAGCCTTTTTTCAAGCTTGCACTACAGTCACCACATTCACCTTACGGACAAATTGCAAGCATATTTTCGCCTTGCAAGTTACAGGAACATAGGTTTAACAACAACCAAACAAGTGACTTACATTAATCAAATAATTTACACTGAAATGAGATATAACGGGCTACATGCTAAACGATTTTTAAGCGCGCAATGTAATTCATTTGTACTTTTTAAAAAAGTCCGAAAATGACGAAAATTTACCTCATTTATAGAAGTTTTTAAAAAAGACAAATAGACTTTGATGTGCGTTTTTAAATTTTTAGCATTGTGCCTATAATATAAAATAACAGTGTAAATTATTTCGTTCCAGTAAGCCACTTGATTTTTGTTAAACCTATGTTCCTATAACGTGCAAATTCTGACTTTGGCATGACGCTGTGAGAAAACCATGAGAGTTAGACAATGTCTACAAGTGGAAAACGTAGTCGCAATTAACGTCTATGAAACTAACACTATGCCAAACAAATAATAAATTTTGAATTCCTACCACGTGAACGCCCTTAAGGAGTGTGGAAAGGCAAAATGTCGAGCGAATGACTGGAATACTCTTTCGTAGATAAAAATGGTCCGAACTCCTTATGCAGGCCAAACTGTTGTTGGATGAATCTGAATAGAACCGACAACCAAGCTGCAGGGCTTTAGTTCTTATTTTGCAGGAGTAAGTTATGTTTAATACAACAGTGCCTACCTTTCAATGTGAGTGTACAGGCTGTTCACGATAAAGTGATCACGTCTGAAGACCGCCTATGCGGTAAAAACGGGAGATAATGCCTTGAATGGCATAGTTTAGCAAATAATATAATATTTATAACAGCGTAGTTCAACAACCAGGCATGTTATTCTAGCATCGCTCGAGGATATGATTCAGAGTTTTTATCAATATATTTTTAAAAGTTAGACAATATTACACATAATCACCAGTTTACTTAAATTTGTGAAATCATTTTCACGGCGATGTTCTTGTTATGAATAAATTTTGACTGTCAGCAACGTATTTCTATGCGTTATACACGAAATCCAATAGTATTTCTCTCTGAAATGTACAATTTGAAAATTGGGCTCATGCAAAGTATGTATTTTGTTTAATAAATCTCAGACTAGTTTTTTTTATTTCGTCTACCGAAAAAATATATAGGCCTATCAGTTTTTACGCTCATAATAAATGCACACGTTCTTTGGTTTCAGCAGGTAACTGATTAGGAGGGACCCCGGTTTTTCGCGAAAAGAATTTTGCCTCATTTTGTTTCCGTGCCTTACAAGCACATCTACAGTTCTGCTTCGTGGTCTGTGATTGGATAATTTAACTATCACGAGCCTTGGGATTCTACCGGCAATCACAGACGTGTGGTGTTACAGGAACGGCATTGTAATTTGCTGAGACAAATGAGACACGTCACTACACAAAGACACGCTGCCAATAACCATGAAACACGTAAGGCACTGTAACAAAATGGGGCACAATTCTATTCGCGAAAAACAGGAGTCCCTACTGATTGGTAGGGACCAGAATTGTTCACGTTAAGAACACAAAACAAGGTATCTGCTACACTACACTTCTGTGATTTGCTGGTACAACCCCTGGGGCCGTGAGTTACAACATCACTAGATACATGCAGAATTCGCGTTATTTTCTGACGACAGACTAGATTGCAAGCTGTTGTTTACTTGCTTGACGTCATCCACTGGCCTGTAGTGTCTTGTATTGTAGCGAGGAACACTTTGAGCAAATAATGGAGGCTATTGGTATCAAAAGCAGCAGTCTCCATTTATTACTGAAATTAAGACTGCCTCCTAAATTAAAGTTAAAATATCAAATAAACCATTAGTCATATGTTTGGTTTCCTAGGATACTCGTATACATATCACTTTTGTTGAATATGTAAGACAAAACCCATCCCGATAGTGTGGGTGGAAATGCATTAGGTAAAAAAATATTTCTACTGTACATTTTAGCACAGTTGAGACAGCTCCTTTTGATACCAATAGCCTCAATTGAAAGTTCCTCGTTAGAATGGCCAGTCGCACGCAAACCAGTCTTATACGTATATTACAACATACATATGTATGTATGTATATACATATATACATACACGCGTGATCAATGAAATCATATACTGCACGAGTATGTACAGATCAGTGGGGACAGTAACGGCTCGTGGGTTGTTGCCAGGTGGGGCTGCAGATAGTCGGAACTGTACACTCTTGATGAACGCGCCGTAGACCAACGATTATGAAATATTTGCCAGCTACTAGATATATTGTGAACACTCAGTAGTAAGGGGCACCTACACATCAGCGTGTTAGTGGCTGTAGAGCCAACCAGCGCGCAAACTTGTACAGATCTTGGTAACTACAGCCCTACCTGGCAACAACCCACGAGCCGCCACTGGTGTGGGACCAAATAGTAACGCGTATTATACATGTCTCAACCAATTACTAATCACGAAGCAGAGTTGCAGGTGCGCACGTAAGGAACTGAAAAAATGTGGTGCAAAATTCTTTTCGCGAAAATTTCCTGTTTCTACTGCTTAGTTTCGCAGCTCCAGTCGAGTCTGTACATACGAAAATAGTTTATTAAATAAAGAAGGTATTTGAAGTTCAATTAGGGATGTTGACAAGAAACAGAGTACCTTGTTACGTCTTACGAATTATGAAGACTGTCCAATACAGTTGTCAACTACCCAATCAAATTAAATTCATATCGAGTTTTCAGTAAACGTCACACAATATGCGATAAATAGTTCCAATTTGATAAATTTAAATTAATTAAAACCAACTGAATTGATTCGTTGTGATAGAATGTGAAAGACTCTTCAACGCCTCTCTCCTTGATTCTACCTTTTGCTTAGCTTTAAAATATCTGCAGTTACACGAACTGAAGATTTGCGCACCTTTTCCATGTATCCTCCCTGAATTTTGGTGTAGGATGGTTTTGTTTTGTATACCTAAGTTTATAAAAGAAACAAACTGTTAGCAAGAAGGAAGCAATTTAATATTTCTCAATAATGTGAAAAGAAAAAAACATTTCTGTAGTTTTGGGATTACAGAAAATAGACTGTCTCAGCATATTAAACTTGCTTCACTTATTTTGATAATTGTTATTCTTTGTCCAAGTACCCGCTCGGAACTTCCCAATTTTTAATCATGGAGGCATATTCTAATGCGGAATATTTAGGTGTCCTGGGAAGCTCAGAGTCGCTGAAATCCACGCTGTATAGACCAAATTTCAGTCTGAAAAAAAAAAATAAGAGAAACAATTATGAAACATATTTTTGTTCAAGTTTGTGATTTTTATACTTTTATAGTAGATTGGTATTGTGGGGCGCTCGGCAGCTGGGTCACCAGCACCCAATTTATACTTTTATAATACATCGCGAACATTACAATACGAATTTGTATTTTTAGAAACGTTTGTATTCCCAACAATAAATATTCAAGTAAAAGAATATCCAGTTATGTTAGTTCAGGGTCATCAATGAATCGACAATTGAACCCAACAATAACGGAGTAAAAAAATAAGAACTTGAGTTCTAAGTAACTTTCCACACGCTACGTAAATTTCCTTAAGCTGCTTAAACACGAATATATATTGATTATTTAACGTACATGTGACCTAACGTAGTTTATTAAAATCACGATGCTATATTGTTTAGTTCTTAACTTCGTTACATGTAAGAAAAGTTAAGCAAACGTCGTTTGTCGATTTAATAAAACTAATCAGCAAAAGAATATTGGATAATATTTATTTATGTGTTATTTAGGTTTGTAAGCTTGTACGTACACTTGCGAAAGTAGCACGTATTTATGCATGCTTGTGTGCATACAGCTTGTACGCCTACTGAACAAGACAAATTTATTTCCAGTACGTTTTATAACCGTCAAATTAATTTGGCTGTACCTATACAATGTTAGTAAAGGATGTAAGCAAAGTAATTTCAAAAGCAACTAAATGTATTTCTATTGCACACTTAAAAGTACGTAAACATTTAGGTAAAACTATGAATATACTGAGTCTTATCAAGACACATATTAGTAAAAAAAACTAACGACTGTGTTTAAACAGTAATGTTTCAGGGTTTTTGCAATGCCTGTCCACCCAACTTAATAAAAATTTTAAACAATTCCTCTGTAATATTATTATTAATCCTTGGACACAGGATCATGGAATGAATTAAATTTTTGAGGTATTATTTGTGAGCTGCGAAAAATTTATTGACCCTGTAAACAAATCAAAAAAATTCAATATTGGATATCGTTTTCGTTCAAATTATGTGATAAACGCCCAGTAAGAGAATTTAGCGTGATTAATTCAAATTACTCGAATCTAGCAAGTGCTGATATTACAGAGAAACTAACAGTGACCCATCGTAGCTTCACTCACTTTTTTGCTGTTGTTTTAATCTCTCGTTAACATAGATGTTATTGGTGACTCCTGTCTATACATACTTTCAGACAGTAAAAATAAACTTGGGTTGTAGTAGACAATGGCATTTATTGAAGAATAATTCCAGCAGTCGCCTAGAGTAATTTTTTGGAAGAAATATAAAAAACTAATAAATAACAAAAATTAATTAAATATACTTGCCTGTGCACATAAAGGTTGTAGAACATTACGAACCAATAAGAGTTGTAAAGAGTAACACCATACCAAGTATATATGTGTGGCCATATTCACTTTGTTAAGTGTTACATTGTTTTACCTGTTTACACTGTAAATTTTCGTCACATTAATCAATCAACTGAAGACCACCAAGGCAAACAGAGCATATATTAAATAATTTAAGTTGTATTGAGGATTAATTTAAAACATATTACGGCTACTATTGCAATTTCTTTTTATGTACTTGTGTATAATTTTGAAGCGAAAAGCACATCGATATATAAATGGGTAAAAGAGATACGTACGATTAAAAAAAAACATTCCATTTTTAACACTCATAAAGAATGATTTTTTGAAAAAGACAGAAACTTTCTTTTCGGGTAATTTCTTATAATTCCAAAGTAAAAAGTACTTGGACACTTTATTGGGTTTAAGGGCTATCGAATATCATTAAAAAATATACATGAGTTCTTTTCACCCACTTCATTGAACAATTTAGGAAGATCCTCTAATTACGTAATATGCAGGTAGGTGAACTTTAGTCTAAAGGGAAAATCATCTCGTTACTTCGAAGAGTTTAAGAGAAATAGTACGTAAATATAAAACTTACTTTTAACCCCTTTCCATATCCCATAATGTTCGAATTAAAAAAAATCTTGTGTGCGGATGCCTACGCCTTATGGGGAAGCCCCTGCAAAATTTAATGTTTCTTGGCGCAGCGGTATGATCTGTGCGTTGTGGAGTCAGTGAGTATCTTCCTATTATAAATAGAGTATTACAAGAAAATCTACGTGAAAAAGTGTATACTTTCATCTATAAATTTTGAGACTTGTTGTTTAGCATATTGGACATAGTATTCATTACTCATTTGTTTAAATTTTTTTTTTTTTTTTTTTTTTTTTGGTATACGAAATGGCACATGGACTCTTCACGTAACCGGGAACAAATTTATCTTATAACACAGTGAGATTATAGTGGCTTAAAAATGTACATAAGCGAAACATTTTAAAAAATCATTATTAGAACAGTACGCAGACATTTGCTTACTATATTAATGTAGATACACATTAAACGCAATAGTTTAATTATCGCACAGGTGAAAATCACGAAAAATAAGGAAATTACCACAGCCGCAACTTTACACTGCTTGGTAAAATTTCACGTTATTTTACAGTTGATATTTTTAATGTTCAGCCATGAAACCATTTTTAAATAGTTATGTCCATGTTACCGTATTGCATATTGGCCTTTAAAAACTTGTGTACGTTACTGTAAATAAACAGTAACTCAGAATTACACTAACCAACTGTTAATGTTGTGTTTAGTATTGCACTTCTAATCCAAAGCATTTCGTTTTTTGTTTAATCTGAATGTTTTATATTATATGATCTTTGAAAAAGTTCTGCAATGGGTGTAATTTTTTAGGACAAACTTCATTGCGACGCAGATATCAGTCACAGAAAAACTACACAGAATTAAAAAAAAAGAAATAAATAAAGTATGATTTAGTAAAAAATGACATGTACACAACATGGCAGTTTTTAAATAAATGGAATCGGGCAATGTACAATACAGCAAAAAAATAATAATTATATATATATATATATATATATATATAAGGTTGAAAGTACTGAAACCTTACACTTGAGGGAAGTCATCTATGATGCTCCAGGCCATGTGGCCAATTACATTGACTTTATCAATGTACACAGCGTCCAGTAGTGATGCCAAGTAGTTCTGAAACAAGAGGAGGAGTGTGTATCACAGTTTGTCACAAAACTTCCTATAAATGGAGAGTCAGTTGGTAACACATGTTTCAGTTATTTTTTATAATAAACTACTAAATGCACCGACAGTATTTAAATATTAAAATCACTTTTGCACAGTACGGCCTTCAAGATAAACGTCACGTATTTAAAACACCATTTTGCACAAGGATTTTTAAAACTCTGCATATTGCGTTACTAAATATTTCACTTAGCTGTTTTGACTTTTCTCTAAACTGAAACAAATGTTGGAAGCCAGTCACGGTGCTCGATTAAGGAAAAGAGTTCAGTTTCAGAATAGAATATAATTTACTGAAACTTAATTTCTCCATTCTATAATGAAAGCAGAAATATCAAATTAGTGTTTTGATAAAAATATTAAAACACAATATGCTTAGGAAAACGTACCGTTACGACACCAAAAATCATAGTTAATATGTGATTGTAGACATGTCTGTTTAAATTATACTGTACGTACTGATTTATTGTACTGGGCTTACGTGTATAGGCAGTTCACAAAAAGCGAGCACTTTTGAAGACCATATTGTCTAGAACAGTAATTAAAAATAATGTTTATTGTGATCTCAGTTTTTGCGTACAGTCCAAACTATACACTTACAATATTACGTTTGTTGCTTTGGTTATATTGAAAATGGGAGGAAACCAAAAATTATTTGAAAGGAATAAAGTAATAACTGTTTTAAACGGGCTCATTTTATCCTGAATCAAGAATAAGAACATAGTTAAATGTACATATTTATTTTCAATGTATGCAGTTATATGTTGCAAACTGTTCTTTAATTTGTTTGATACCATATGTACAAAGGAAAAATTACTGAGCGCGTTCATCTTGGTAAGCGGGCGACTTTATTATTTTCAACCAGTTATCAGCAAACACAATTAGTTTGTTGAAAATTATACACTTTAAGCCGTAATTGCAACAGTCTTGCTGGCGCATGATGTAACTTACTGCGTAAAATCTCATCCGCATGGTATCGTTCTTCTCTCCTTGGTCAGCCCAACCGTTCTCTGTGATCATGATGGGAACTTTGCCACCGTACTCATTGTGGATCCAGTTCAGCAAACCACGCATTCCAAAAGGCGTATACTGAAAACAATAAAACGTTTCTTGTCATTGTCTCCTCAAATTACATTAAAATAAAAGAACAAGATAATTACCTGAAAGAAACTCCAAGGGGAAAATTTATGGCATTATTTAAGTTATTTTTGACAGATTCCTGCAGTGGGATAGTAATATCAACTGAACAGTTTTTGTAAGCGTTCAACATTGCGAGCGAATGTCCACAAGAAAGGCTCCCCTTGTTTAATGTTACGATCATACATTTATACTGTTTTTGGTATAGTTATTTCTTTACCGTAAATGACAGGATAAATCATCAAACTGCAGTATAATTTTGTTTACAAAAATAGTTTTTCTTAGGTAACCTATTTTATAGACATAATTAGACCGCACCACGCTGACTACCCTGTTTTAAGGAGATGAATTTAAAAGTCGACTCAGTCGCGCCCCTTGTGCCTGCGGCTTTAAGAGCGTTCATGTGGCAAACATTTATAATTTTATATTTGCACGGCATAGTGTTCGTTTTATAGACGTCACTTGTGGCAGCATTTTGCACTTGAAAAATTTTTAGCTCTCATAGTCTTCCCATAGTGACATGACAAAGTCAAAATTTGCAAGTTACATGAACATAGGAATATTAAAAATCAAGTGACTTACTCGAATGAGATAATTTGCACTGAATTATGATACTATGGACCATAATTATTTAAATATTTAAAAGTACAAAAGATATTCCTATGTACTTTTAAAAAATATCTGAAAATGATGACAATTTACTTTATTTATAACAATTTTAAAGAAATACAAAAGAACCTTGTGTGTTTTTAAATATTAACGCATATTGCTCATAATATCTAATTTCAGTGTAAATTATTTCATTCCAGTTAATCACTTGGTTTTTGTTATTACTATGTTCCCGTAACTTGGAAGTTCTGACTTTGACATGTCACTGTGGGGAAACTATGCGAGCTAAAGTAATTATTACAAGAGGAAAATGTACCCACAAGTAACGTTTATACAACGAACACTATGTCGTGCAAACATAAAATTATGCATTTTTGCCACGTAAACACCCTTAAGGGCGCCGCCTACCTGCGCGTTAGAGACTGGAGTGACAGAGTTATAAAGGCGACCTTGAAGCGCGCATCAAATGCCGCATCGCCACAACCACGAAAACGCTGTACTAGCATGCAAAGTTCCCGCCAAACTGTTTTTACTGTGGGACTCTCAGCGACAACACTGTCTTTTTACTTGTACACTTCGAAAGGTAAAGGGTCGCTCTGGAGGCCTAATTTATTCATTGGCTTCCGGAAATGAATACTCGTACATAAAAATCGCCGTGTAATGTCCCAATTCAGACACGTTTGCATTCAAAAAAGTACTTGTTAGAAACGATGGTAGTGTTTGGCAAACAAATAGGCCTGTGTGAGGGTCATTAAATGTTTTTCGTAGCCTAACCACGTGACGACACGTGGAATGGTTTTCGAATAAAATCAGGATTGTTAAATATCTGCACGTCTCTTCACCGCCTTTGATTGATTAATTTGACGTCTGTACTGTCCGTCACGGAGTACACAGGTTGTTTGTCTACACGTATCTTCCCTTTTTTAAGGCTAAATGCATAAACAAAACGTTTTCGGACACGTGTTTACGAACACATAACTGATCACTATGTGCCTATCTATATACCACCGAGCAATGTAACATATGCAGTAGAACACTATTATAACGTCTTTCTAGTGACCTGTGCAGAAAAGTGTTACACGCAGGAAAAAGTTAACAGAACACGAATCAGTATTTTACATCAATAAACGGGTATTACGCAGAAGTAACTTTCAATTTCATAGTTTATGTACATTAAATCCATGCATAATATTAGAGAATCGGTGCTGCAGTTAAGGTGGCCATCTGTCTGAGCGTATTTTGCGCATTATGGCCTAGAAGTGCGGAAGGACGAGACAGTACGTGTTTTACGCCTTTCCCAAACCTCTACGCTTAAGTTACTCAACTGACGTGCAGTTATCTCGTCGACAACGCTTCTGTTTGAGATTTTTAGTAGTAACCCTAGAATTTTATGACTTAGTATTTTCGGTAATGATGTACTGCATTTTAAACGATTCTGCGTCGAGATTTTCATGCCATAAAATTGACTGCAAAAACACCCGTCTTCGCCATTTTTGGCCGTTTTAAAATATGCTTAATTAAGTTTTCCTTGTGGGACTTTAAGCTGTGACCACATTATTTTATTTGTGGGCAGCATAGTTCAAAGTCTAGTGCTTGATTCTATTGTCGTGTTTTTCGAATCCAGTTGTTATTTTTTCATATGGCATTCTGGAAAAGCCATTTTTGGCCACTTTGAGGAGTCTAAAATTATGTTTATAATAAACGTGCCGAATCTTTAAAAGATAGTGATGTGGTTCGGGGTGTTTTTTCCGTAGTTATACGCACATAATGCGTGTTAAATAGTTTCGTCAAAAAAAAAAAGAATAGTCGCAACTCACTGCAACGAAATTGATACGCTATCAGAAACATAGTTAATATAGGTCATTCGGAATAAAGTGAGCACTAAAGATTTAACCCTTAAAAAATATCACTAGCCGTTACTGGATATTGGTCAACATTAATAATATTTACATTATTGTTTGTATGGTTGGTAGCGAATCATTGCATGTAGTTCCATGTATTTCAGGAAATGAAAGCCTTATGCTATACTTATAAAACGGCGGGACCAAAGTAAAGTGATGTTCTTTGCGGGAAAGTGTCACATAAAAAATGTTATAACAGGCCTATACGATATTACTAAATTTATTTGGGTTCGATTTTCGGTGAAGTCGGTCCCCAGATTTTTGCATGTGGGAATCATGCCGGACGACGCCGCTTGCCGACGGGTTTTCTATAGGGGATCTCCCGTTTTCCTCACCCCCTCATTCCGACGCTTCTTCATACTCACTTCATGTGACCTCTCAACTACGTTAAAGACCTAGATGCCAATTGCTGACCAAAATCTCTTCACGTCAGTGTATTTGTATACCTCATGTATCAGAAATATAGTAGTAGGGAGAGGCGAGACAGTTAACCCACCTTGAGCCAAGAGGCTGTTGACCCAGGCCAGCTGGGGTCGATATCGGCTGTCAGACGACCCATGTCGCTGCTGTCATCAACGCCCGACACATTTATAGCTCCCACCACCTTCGACGTGTACATGTTCAGACCGAAGAAGTCTGCCGAACCTGCGAGCAACACCTTCACACTCTACTGCCCTCACCAGGGGGCCTATGTTCGAGTTTTCAGGACATGTAGAAACGTGTTTTCGCTTGAAACACAAAATAATGAAAGGCCAAACGATAAACTATCCCCATGTCCTGAAAACTCCACTCGGCTTCCAACTCGCATACAAATGGAAATTCGAGTATAAGCCTCTAGAACTTACACTGTGGTATGGGTATTAAGCTTAGTTTACACCAACGATAAAATTGCTAATAACACGTGTTTTCAAAAAAGTTATTGACAATGGTGTAGAAATGCTTGAACATTGTTGAAAACATCATGTTATCAACGTTGTTGCCGACATTCAGTTATTAACTTTGTTAATATTTATAAAAAAAATTATAATAATATTTGTTACCAACATTTCGTTGAAAACATTTGCTAGCAACAAAATTTGTGAATTTTAGAAACATGTTAATAACTTTGTCACCAACACTGCTAGCATTATTTTTCCGGCCCATTCCATGGCAGTCTAGATCAAAGGATGTTGGTAACAAATGTTATCAGAAATGTTGTAGACATTTTTGTAATTAACATTGCTATTATCTTCCGTTCATTATTCTTACAACTTTGTTAGTATTTTTGGTGTTTTCAGCATTGTTAAAAACACATTTGCTATCAACATTGCTATAAAATAGTACACCATAGCTTAGAATTTGTGGATAAAATTTTTGTAACAAACATTTTGTAATTGCCATTGCTACTGTTATTTTTTCGATGTAAACTGGGCTTTACACGACCAAGTTAACTGTGGCTACGGGAAAAATTTGAGTTACTCAAAGTCAGACAGTTCCCGTGTTTACCCTCACACGCCAACGAACACGCCCTCCACATTCGAAGCGATTGGTGGCTATTCTATCGGTGGTTTAGGATAAAGTGAGCAGTTTCGAAAGCCTAGTTACATTTTTTCCATTCAGATTATTTGTATTCTTCTGTAGCATTTTAATATAAACACAGGACCCTCAATATTCATCAATGTTTAGAGAATGTGCTGCACTCAAAAGTTAACAGCTGAAGTCAAAATGAACAATATTTTAAATTATTATTATGTACTAGAGGTTCATCAAAAGTGCTCAGTTTATTGCGAACCACCTGTACTCCCATACTGCCACTCCCTCATCCTTCCTTCACCATTGTTTCACAGCGATACTAGCGCTTGCCTCACACCTCTGCTCGGGACTACAGTTGACTTGGCCGTGTAGTAGGTAGAGATTACTATAGTCGCCTGCCAAAGTAACCGAGCTATGTGCACAACCTTGGCCTAAAGAACATTATTTGATAACTGATCGACGTGAAATATAACATAACTGTAGAAACAGCGCACGACTTTGTGCCAAATTAATACACAATTAAATCCTTACTATAATTATTAGCCAATTACATTTTTTTATGAATCTGAAATATTCGTTGCTGTATGGGATACAACCGAAGGACATTGAAACGTACTTGAGCTGGACTCATATTTGTAGTAAATAGGAAATATAGAAACATAGTCCCGATAAGCGGCACAGTGAAACCCATTATTTATAATTTAGAAACATAGTTTACAATATTAAAATTTCTTATTCTAGGTTAATTTTATTTTTGGCCAGCTGTTTTATAGGATACTACCGTTCTTCCCTCCCTATGCATCCTCCACTGTTGGGCTTCATTTAAGAGTGAACGATGGGCACCATCTTGAATTTTTGTATTTTGTGTCATAACTTTTCTTCTGGCTAAATTCATTGAACTTTAACTTTACTATAAAATAGAATATATATCGATTGCATTTTAGACACCATAAATCTTTATTTTCTGTTACTGTGGTTATAGATCGAATTGCAGTTAAGAAAGTAATAAGAATTTTCTAACTGCAATTCGATCTGTAAAACCAGTAACGGCAAACAAAATTTTACTATGTCTAAAAAAATCTTAATATGTATTATATTCTGTAGTTAGGTTATAGTTGCATTAATAAACACAAAAGAAAAGTTATGACTCAAAGTACAAGATGGCAACTATCTCTCACTCTTAAGGGCGCCGTCTACTAGGATCGTGAATAGACGTGCAGACCTTCAACAATCCTGATTTTATTCGGAAACCATTCCACGTGTCGTCACGCGGTTAGGCTACGAATAGCATTTAAGGCCCCTTACACAGGCCTATTTATTTGCCACACACTACTTTCGTTTCTAACAAGTTTTTTTTTTTTTTTTTTTTTTTTTTTTTGGTGCGAAAATGACTGAATTGGGACTTTTCACGGCGATTTTTATGTAAGAGGTTTCATTTTCGGAAGCCTCTGAATAAAAGAGGCCTGTAGAGTGAACCTTTATCTTTCATAGCATACAATAAAAATACAATATTGTCGCTGAAAGTCCAATTATAGTTAAAACAGTTCGGCGGGAAGCTTGCACGCTAGTTCAGCGCTTGGCTCGTTGAGGCGACGCGGCATTTGATGCGCGCTTCAAGGTCGACCTTACTGCTCCGTCGATTTTGAGCCTCACACGCACGGGTAGACGGCGCCATTAAGGACGCTGCCTACATGCCCGTTAGAGGCTCAGATGCGTCAGAGCTATGAGGGCGACTTGGAAGCGCGAATCAAATGCATCGCCACAATCAGTCAAACGCTAAACTAGCGTGCAAGATTCCTGCCGATTCATAATGGTAGTTTAAGTTGTGACCATTTAAGTGTGTTGTTTGGAAAGTACGTAGCAAAGTTCAGTGCACCGTTTATATCCGAGTTTTGCGTACGTCCGGTTAATACACTTTGATGCACGAAGGTTTGAAACTGTCGTTTTATTTATTTTTTTTTTGCGAAATTGGAGAGCTTCGAAACCTTGTTTTTAATCAGCCTGATGTCTTAGCAATGATTGTCCATCTTCGTCCGAAGTGGTGTTTTCTGTTTGTACATAGTGCAATGGGAATATTTTGAATAATTCCGTAAAACAACGTATTTCCGATACGTAGCAAGGCATTTTAGTGTGTGGTAACCGGTTCCCTTAATTCTATCCCTCACAGTTACGCGGACGGCCACTGCCTGCCACATCTCGGCTGTGATGCCCTGCCCTCGGATACTCGCCCTATACACAATTTATTACTGTGGGTGCTGTGTTACCCTTGATGAGATTGATCCATTCCTGGCTGAAACTTGGAAGCCTCGATCTGCGCAGTCCTCTGTATTCGCTAAGGTTGGCTATCCTCTCTTTCATAAGTGTAGGGTAGTCGCCCTGCGAGCTGAAGATTGGGTGTGCGAACCATCCAAGCTGCAGACATACAGACAATATTACTACTGTGTAAGACGAATCCATCACACTTCAGTAAAATATGACTTCAGATATACAAACGCAGCATGAAAACGCGGAACTTAAATATGGAAACTATGTTAAAAATGCTTTTAACTGAATAAACCTTAACGTATTGCTTGGTAATTCTTTACCGAATAAAGCGTCAGATTGTGTGTGTATGGCACGTGTGTGTATGTTTATGCATGTATATATACTATATATATTATACATATATTATATACATAGATGAGTTGGGGGGGCACAAAGTCTATATATACACACATGTAACTGTGTTTTGCTATGTGACTTTTCAAAATAAACCTTAAGTAATAATAAATACGAAATTTTCAATAATTTTTTATTTTGTTAGTAATTCCGCGACATAAAATTTCGTAAACATATTTTTGTTTGAATGAAAAGTAACATTTTAAACTGTAATCCCTATTGAAAGTCAAATTGTATAAGCATGGTACTTTAAAAGGAAAATTATAATGTACATGATTTTTTAAGTTAAAAATAAGTTATTTAATAGTAGGCATTGATTACAGATTTTGTCAAATTTTTGGACTAATTGTTGGCGGCAGCAACACTTAGCCTTTTACAGAAAAAAAAAAATACACAAATTAGGCGTGTTAACATTGTTTACAAGTTTAAAAAATATTAGCTAAGTTGGGGGGAAATATCTTCTAGGAATTTTTTTTGTTACAAGTAACAACACGCATAGATTCTTACAATACATACTTTTTATTAATGATAATTAATATACCACAACTTCATACGTGTTTCCCATGTAGGCTACATTTTTTAAAATAAATTTTGAATGCTTAACTTTCACTATAAAATATTTGTTGGGAACTAATGGCATTATAAAATACGGAATCAGTTAACCTACGCTACATTCTTCATGGCCTAGCTTTTACGTTGTTCTCATTTACGTTAACTTATTACAATCAATAACTCAAAAGTCTATCAATTCATCGAAATCTTTCAACTTTCATGAGATCAACTAGCACTGAGTGACTGGTTTTTTTTTTTTCAGGATGAGTCATAATACTACCGTAGATTTCCTTTCGTTAAAAAATCCCTGCTGCATACCACTTTCTTTAGACACGAATCATAAACGTAAGCAACGGATACAGCACTGTATAGTGTTATTAACTCTAAAAACATTTCACAGAATAACGGACGAGAAACTAAACAATAAATGTGGCTAGCAAGATAACATTATTTTGTAAAACAAAGTCTTACGTCAAACTGAAGAAATCGGTTCACTGCCTCCAAATCAGCTGCGGAGTTGCTTTTTGGTTTTGCGTACTGCGTGTTCAGAGTAATTCCAACTTTTCCTGCAAAAGAATAAGCATATTTTAGATCGTCAACAAATTTTTTTGTGTAAGTTTATTCGCCTTAATTTCTTCCGCACTAAGTAAACGTCTTGCACCCTAGTTATATAATGATAGAAAAATGTAAACAAGGTAGATTATTTGTATGCTGAAGATCGTTATGTGCTCTTAGACGTTTCATTTTTCTTCCTGAATCTAGCATACCAGAATGTAGTGCTACTCGACAAGCATACCGTTGAAGGTGGTGACTTTTGACACGAGGGGGGGGGGGGATTTGGGACATGGTTGGACTATTTTTTCTATGATTGTCACTGTGAGTAAATGTTAATTAAATCTCATGTGGATATTAACTATTTAGAATTTATGCGCAAGTGTATTTCCTTTTTTCAAGGCTACCATATATACGAAAAATTATTTATTTAAAATCTCAAAGTCACCCCACGTGTACAAAGAGTCATTCCCGCTTACGGTATATGGAAAACCGAAACAGTTGGCAATAGTTACGAATTACCTTTGGGCTTGTTGAACGATACAAGGTTTATTTTATGTGTTTCTATATTTTATCTTGAAAAAAATAATATGTTGACGAAAGAGTTATCTTTAGTCAACATCTAAACAATATAAAATTGCTATATATTATTAGTGCATATCATTAATAGGTACTATTTAATTAGGGTCTTTAGCTGCATTTGAAAAGTAATGTGGTTAATTAAAACACTTAACGTCTGGTCTTATCATCTGGTTATACCTGTTTGTATTTAAATATTAATACTGTTGTCTACACCCAGATCCTGTGCTGTACGACAATACGTGGCAGGTTTTCGAAAATAAAATAAAATAATGTTTCATCTCGTAATATCACACACTATTGATGCCGCACGGTAACTTGAACATTTAAAAATGGAACTACTGATTTAGTTGTCACTAAAATATTACTTTTAGCACTGTACCGTATTTCAAAATAAAACAACAAGAGGTAATTTAATTATTTCAAGTAATTTCACGATAGTGAATGTATACATTTTTGTTCAATTTGTCGAAATGTGCATTAATAAATCTTTTAACTTACTATAGGACACCTATACATTGTTTGGCAACGGAATCATAATTGGATCTTTGCGCCACGACGGCAAGAAATTTTCGGGTATTTTTGTAAACTTTTTTTCTTCAAAATTCCCATTTTAGTTTTTTATAAACGTGTCACATTTACGAAACGTTAATCTGGCTCCTGGAACTGATGATACAACATATTATTCGGAAGTTATCTTTCTATAGTGTAAAAGACAAATTAATGAAAGTATATCAATAATGTTAGGATAAGAAGTTCGGCAAGTTATTTTTCACTCACTGCAATATATGGAAAACCAAAACTTAACCAATAAGACTCACGCACGCTATAGGCCTACTGTTGGTTAAGAAATACAAGCACAAGACATATAAAAGTAAAAACTGTGCACGAATAGAAGCCCTGAGCGAAATTAATTATTAACCAACGATGTTTTTAGATGAATCTGAAATATTTGTTGCTGTATGGAATACAATCGAAGGACATTGAAACATATTTGAACTGGAGTCGCATTTGGAGAAAGCAGGAATGATAGAAACATAAAACCGATTTATTACACAGTGAAAAAACATTATTTATAACTTCGAAACATAGTTTATAACATTAACATTTGATATTCTAGCTTTATTTAATTTTAGTGTGTTTTGAAGGCTAAACCAACATGATGGACATTACTTAATCCTTTGCTGTGATTGGCTGCTGTCCTAGGCGTCGCGCAAAGCATGAAATATTAGCATTTCTTATGCACACAGCGACTTTTGAACAGTAGTGAGTCAGTAGGTAAGAAAACATTGAGGTTAGTTCAGGTAAGGTTAATTCTACTACAGGTTGGAATGAAAATGTGTTTTCGTACGGGAGAGTTTGGCACAGAAAGAATTTCTGCCGCTAGTTTCGCTGCAGTCGCTAAGGGACCAGAAAAATACGAAACCGTTGTGAAATTAAATTAAAAAGGCTTGGAAATGACAGAAGTAATTCAGCTTAGTTTTAGAGTGAAAGTAAACCAATTTCGCTATTTAAATTATCATTTTTGTGCAACTTATAATTCAGGAAAGCTCTGTGGTTGGCCGGTTCGCACTTATTACCGATACCAGCGCTCGGCAGAAATTTTCCCTGTGCCAAACTTTTGACATTGATCTTTCTAACCTGTAGTAAAATTAACATTAGCTCAGGTGCGAATAACTGATGTTCTATGCTGTTATGTTATCAATTGTGAATCAACATTTATGCATTTCTTCCGCCATAGTGTTGGACTTAAAAAGTTCTAGTAGCGTTGGTGTTATTTATTGTAAAGGTGAAATTCTGCATGTGGGTCATTCGGAATAAAGTGAGCACTGCAAATTTAACCTTTGAAAATATCACTAGCCGTTACTGTATATAATTCAACATTACGTATTGTCCCCATACTACTTGTATGGCTGGATTTATTTGCTTGTATGGTTGGCAGCGAAATTACACATTATAATTCCGTGTATTTCCTATTTAAACACAACAATATAGAAACAAAATCAACTGAATTCGACATAACTGTAGTTTATATACTAAGGAAACTTTTTTGTTAGACTGTATCGATTCATACTGACTACAGAATTAATTTTACACGCGCAAACATCAAGTCATGTGTCCACTGAGCTTAGACATGTCCCGTTGTTAGCCGTTACAAGCGGAAGGATACGAATTTGCTGAAAATAGAACTTTAGCAGGGCTTTTTTGAGTGCTCACTTTATCCCGCACCACATATAGGGCTAATATTTACCCTTCTGCTTGCTGCGGAAGAGTTTGTCGTAGATGTGGTAAGCGCGGGCGTGCGCCATCAACAGGTTGTGGGCGACATAGTATTCGCCGACCCTGCGGGAGTTAACCCTGGGCGGGAAGCAGTCTCCCATGTAACCGCTGACCAGCGACAGTGGCTCGTTGAAGGTTATCCACCACTTCACCTGCTCCAACAAACACACGTCTAAGGCGTTTACAAAAATAACCTGTTACGGGTGGGTAAGGCCATGATAGGCATTTTTTTTTCAGATCGCTGCAAAAAACTCAAAACTTTTTTAACGGAAAGCTTTGAAAAAATTCAAGACTAAGAGCAGGAATACGGTGTACAATTCAATGTATGTTGTTTTGCAAAATATGCACCGTTCAATCGCAAAAAAAATCAATGCATTGATTTTGGCTTATTTTCATAACAATTTTGGTGATGCTTTGGGTGCAAAAATCTAAACAACTACAAAATTTTCCCACAAAAAACTAGGTACAATTTACGAAATATTTGTGACATTTCTATGTAGGGATTCTTTAATGTTGATATTACCTTGCTTCAAACTAAATATTTTCAAAATCACAGTTAAACTACCGGACGTGGCCTTAACTGTGTTAACATGGTCGATCACTAGATGTTAGCCAAGATAAGGTTAAAACTACTACACGTTTTAAAGAAAATGTTTTTTATTACGGGAGAGTTTGGCACTGGTGTAATTTCTGCTGCTAGTTTTGCTTCTATCGGTAATCAATCTAATAAAATACGAGATCACAGTAAAAATAAATTTAACTTTGCTCGGCGAAGAGAGAAGTGATACAATTAAATTTTAATGTGAAAAACAATCTAACTTCATGAAACATAAAAATACACGAAAGCTCTGTTATTGATCAGTTTACGCCTCTTAGCGACACCAGCACTCGAGCGGTAGAATTTTTCAGTGTGCCTAACTTTAAAAATTGATCTTTCCAACCTGGTGTCTAATAACCATCCGCCAAAATCATATCGGACACCTGGGGGTGTGGTTGGTAGGAATGACTAGAGCGCCCACCTTCCATCAAAGTATGCTCAGGCTCGATTCCCATCGGGGTTAGTCCCCGGTTTTACTGCGTGTGGGGATCGCCCCTCTTCACTGTAAAGTTCCGTTTATTTTTATTCGTTAGGGAACTGCAGACACCTACGGGTTCCTAGTCTTTGTGGTGCGATGCCCTGCCCTGGGACACTCTTATAATACACACGTTTTAGTCTACTTTCAGTGGAAAAAAGTACGCTCATGAGATCATCTTCCTGTTTGTGTGTCTGTGTGTGTGTCTGTGCGTATGTGTGGATCCCTATAAGCGTTTGAACCCCAGGACTGGATTTCAACAATTTCGGTACACAAATACTACGTATTAAGCCATTATGGTAACAAGATGTGTATTCATTATTACAGGAGTTTGAAATCTGACCACTTCTCAAACCAATTCGCAAAATTTCCGGATATCTAACTATGAACTATGACGCATGGTGCCCAAAACTCTACAAAAAGTCTGTGTCATCAGTGGAGACCGCACAACTTTCGAACAAAGAGAGGAAACACTTCAGTGTCTCGAATATTGAAAACAATAATGATGAATGGTAACTTGACTCTTTATTTTTAGCTTCCGAAGGAAAAAGTAGGCTGTCTATATCTGCGTGTGAATGCGTATATGTGTGTCTGTGTCTGCGCGCGCGTGTCCCTAAAAACGATTAAACACGTGGGCCGAATCCCTTCAACCATGGTGTTCAAACAGTACTTCATAATAAAACTTTACTTGTGAATATTTTGTTAGTAGCATGCTCATATTTTCCAAATGTCAGCCATTATTATTTTTTTTTTTTATTACGCGAGATACCTGTGGCACCATATAGTAGAATTTCATCAAACTTGGTTTACATAAATTCTCTGTAAAAATGGAGTAAATACGGGTCGGTAATAACATACGCTATAATATCTAGACATATAATTCTAAATTAACTACAAAAATACTTACTGATAGAGAACTTTCATTTCACGGTTGACGCAGAAATGACACCAAATCGCACTTAGAATAATCAACGAGACTCATAAATTATTTTATCTCTACATAACGGCTTAAGTTGTAGAAAATATTATACAGGATGCGCTAATATTTATCCTTTGGGGGTTCCACAATTCCTGAGGAAATATATAACTAAATTTTATCCTAAACCGCCTAACAAAAGATTAATTGTAACAGTTTCTTTATAAAATTGCATATAGAAATCCTACCATAATACATATAAGTAAATCTCTAAGTATACTCGTGTTTGCTAGTTTTACCATTCAAGATTTTGATTTAGACACGAATTTTTTGATCACCGTTATTGCATTTTAACTAATGCGCTAAAATGGATAACGAGGAAATGCCATTACTAATTCTGTTGCTACAAGTTTTGTTTTAGATGCATGTGGTGTTTATGATATTTCATTCATTAAAGAAAATGTATGGTTATCAAAGTCAACTAATAATTTTCTATGGGAAAGTGCTTCGAATGAAATAATAAATTAAATTTTATAACTGTTTTTACTCAATGATTGTTTTACGTTCTGTCAAAAACTTGTACATAGTTTTACTATAGTAATACCATTATTTCGTTATCTGTGACACTGTCCATTTAATTGACGTGTGTTAACATTGCATTGTCAATATTTGCTCATGTCAACATTTTATTACACTCACAAAAGTAGCACTAGCCTATTACGTTTAGCTCACTGTTGTGTTTTAGATCCAAAATGGCACACAAATGATGAAAATTTTTTCATGATGTATCCAAATGTACATTGTGTAAATTACTATGGTAAAATAGTTCTAATGGTTTTATGTGAACAATTCTCATAATTCTAAAGTAACACTGTTTGACTTCTAAACGGGCACTAGGTATACTGAAATATAGGAATATAAAGTGAAAGTCAACGTTACCCGGTCTCCAAATTTTGTAAACAGGAAGTAGGCATAGTCTTCGAAGTAATCAACAAACACGTTGTTAGACATGCCTCCAAACTCTTGAAGATGTTGAGGTAGGTCAAAGTGGTACATAGTGACCTGTAAAATAAATACTAATATAATTCACTTTCTTACAAAGTCTTTAATGCTGCATGCTTTAAACATATGCTGTAAATTATTTGTGTAAAACTTGAGAGCTTGTATTTATTGTCTCAGTTTAAATGAACCGTCATAGTTTTGGCTAACGGAAAACTAATTTTGGTATTTATTTTGGCAAAGTGAATAAGGAATAATGAACTGGCGAATTTTCTTTCGGTATTACTTTCATAGTCCGGATTTCTCATGTTGCCTAAAAACAATAAATTTTGGTTTAATTCTCAATAAGGCAAAGCAGAGGATGCCTTTCTAATGTTTCGGATTTTTCAGAATCATGTTATTTTTTCTTTATCGCGATTATTCTGACACTTTACTTCGTACTTAATTTCTCACCCAATGCTTTCTTCAATATCTCCGTAAACTTCAGCCTGTTCTGCTTACCACAATTACACTACAATCCCAGTGGATACTTATTTGGAATAAGTGAATATAAACTAATAACTAGTAGTGTTTCACTGGTCAAAATTATTGGAAATACTCCATCTGAAACCAGTGAACTGTCAATAGTAAACTATGAACACTGATTTTTTTAAAATAAAAGTGTGGTTAGATGATTTTTGAATGAGAGCTGCGTATTATATAATTCACCACCCTTTTAAGAAAATATTTAAAATAAATTGGACAGTGTTTTAAGCAAAGGGCGGTGTAGTCTAGTAATAGACCACGTGGTAAATTTGAGGTTTGCTGTTAACTTAAAAAATGAGGTACAATTTCATTAATATGAAATTAATGATATTTTATTAAAATTACTTTACCTTGTAATTTAACCAGAGGTCACAGATAGCCTACATGTTCATTAATATTCTGAATTATTTTACAGTGTTAATTAAATGTAATTAGCTTCTTTGTTGCACTGTCCAGTTGGTGACTAGACACACGAGAGCTCGAAAGTTATCGCAGGCAATGCTGGAAGTTTCACTTACAATTGGCTCTATTTTGTTGGCGAGCAGCTCGTTGATGAGATTGTTGTAGTAGTTGACGCCGGCCTGATTGACGTTTGCGATGTCCCCAGTAGGCAGAACTCTGGACCAGGAGATGGAGAACCGATAGTAGCTGAACTGCAAGAAGAGAGAAGTACGTTGTTGTACTGTGTACTATTGATGGGATTATTGTACAATAATGCACGTGACATTAGTACAGTTGTTGCGGAATTCTTGATAATGTCAACCATTATGTACAGTAAAATCATGAATACAACAAACATAACTTACTGCGGAGCGAGTGCGTGCGGTAGATAAATGTTGAAAACATCAATCGATTTCTAAGATTTTTGAAGCCAATATGGATAAAATATTCAATGACAATTCTAGATAATGGTATTTGCCAACTTTATGAGTAAATATTTACCCAGAATTACTAATTCGTTACGCGTGATCTCTTGCGCCGCAGTTAAATGCACGAGGTTACGGCGTCAGAGATTGTGCCTGAGATGATCGTAACTCTGGAAACAATTTTGTTTAAAACGTAGGCTAAAACTAATTGTCTAGGATTGCTGTTGTTTAATTTTCGCAAATTGGCTTCACAAAACCTACAGTTATAGATTAATGCTTTTAGCATTGTATTATGTACCATGCCCTCTTAAGAGTCGTGGGTACCTCAAGCGCCCGCTAATGTGCTGCAGCAGGATGTATACAATCAAACAGCTTTGAGATTTAATTATTGTTATGGATATTTCTCGAAATACAATTAACTTCGTTGGACCTGAACAGATTATTAAAGGCCGGAAAATTTCGCGGATTGAATGACCTTCATGTAAGAATGCACTATCCTATGCGTATACTCAAGCCCCGACTATTTATCCACTAGCTGCTACTCAGTGGGACAACAGACAATAAACGAATAGACCGGGCTTGATTATGCCTAGGACAACCGATTCTAACACGCAGGTCATTGAATGAGGGAAATTGTTCCACCTTTACAGACTATGAATAGAAACCCCGGATATTTCGCGGGTTCAGCAACCAGTCGGCTAGACTCCATAGTCCTGTGTACATTCTGACATTAGCTACTGGTTCATTGGTTGCTGCTACACTGAGTGCCTACGTGTACATCTGACAAGGTAGCACTTGATTCAGTGAATGTTTTCATGCAGGTTTGATATGGGTTCACAGTCCTCATGGAAGAGTACCATTAACAGCCGTCCAATCGCGAAAGTATTTGACGTGTATAGGAGTTTAAAATCTAACCTCTTCTCAAACAAATTCGCAAAATTTCCGGATCTCTAAGCATGAACTATGATGCATGGTGCCCAAAACTCTACAAAAAGTCTGTGTCATCAGTGGAGACCGCACGACTTTCGAACAAAGAGAGGAAACACTGAGTATCTCGAATATTGAAAGCAAACATGATGAATAGGGCATCATCTTGACCTCAGGATTCATTCACACGCTGCGTTATGGTGTAAATCAGGGTTATTACTACTCTATTTTCCTTCTGTCAAAGGTCTCTAACCTAGGTGCGTACATGCGCAACATTACTGCATATCCATCGAGACGTGTTGACATTAAGACAACCATTGTGGAGGACATAATGAAAAATATTAAGAAAGGTGCCAAGCGAGTTCCAAAACTTGAACTTCAAAACCATGCAACTGACTGTTTGACTTAATGTGGACAATATCGTATGACAGTCAAGTGTCTGACGAATTTTTTTTGGTACAACAGTGCTTTTTGTGTCAGTCATTAATGAATACTACATTACACATACCTTTCTATGTTTATATTATAGATTTATGTTTCACTGTAACCATAAAACCATAATATATCTGGCGACACAATGTCTATTTGTTTGAAATCATATTTACAGCTGAAAGGTACCTAAGTCAGTGGTTTTTAAACTCTCATATATATGACACAAATGGCTTATAGTTTGATTTGAGATCTGTAATAAATGCGTTATGTTCGTGTTATCAACACAGTCCAAGGTTAGTGTCTAGAACAGTTAATTACAATTTTTAGAATGTTTTTTACAGAACTACGTAAAAGTTACTCAGGTTCATTTCTGCAATAAAATGTTCATATTTAATATAATACCATAGTATTGCGTTGTCACCAAACTTACATAAGTGTTACAAATTTCAACTCAATCGGATACCAGCAAGTGTTTGAATAATGATTAATTGCAACAGATCACAATAATCAAATTTTTGAGCAATTTTTTTCACCACCATTACCTAAAGAACATGACCTCTTCGGTTTGAAAGAGGGTCTTATTAACCCCTTTCCGCTGACATAGTTATGGATTTGTGTTTCAAATATTATTTTTTTTGGCGATAAAACAGTAATGTTTTCATTAAATGAATTTTTAATAAAAATGTAACCAAAATACGAACTTCATTTCTAAAGGTTTTCAATGGTTTAAATCACCGTGCCTCTAGGCTTTTCTTTGCTGCAGAAGATAATGTTTATTTCATGTGCTATTGTAAGTTGCTATAAGCTGAAATGCAAGTGAGAACGTGGTCCAAGTTCGCGGTGGCAGGACTTACCCCGATGGTCTTCAGAGCTTTCACATCTTCTTTATATTTGTGGTAGGAGTCACATGCCACATCTCCCGTTGCCCCATTCGCGAAGCAGCTGGGCTGGGTGTGCACCAGCCTGTCCCAGATACTCTCTCCTCTACCTGCCAACACAGTATATTCTCTTATTAGCCACGCTACACTCAAGTCTTTTATTATCAAACACAGGCAGCAATGAGAAAAACATGAGTGGCTGAGATTCATAGTGGCGTAAGTCACAATTATTTAGTAGAATCGTTGTTATTCATATTATACACATTTTCCAAAAGAATATTAAGTAAAAAATATTTTACTCTTAACTAAATATCTGAATCTCATTTGTGTATTGCAATACACAAAAGAGCATTTTGCAAGTGAATACAAACATTTTTTTACAAGGAAACTTTTTGAACAGACATACACCACTATGTACAATTCCGTTTGGTTGTCACCAACATCTGGTTTGTTCCCACAACATTCTGTCCTTTAGTAGCAACTGTTCCGGAACGAAAGTGGTTTCCTCATTCTGTTGTACATCACTGGCAGTTCTTTATAGAGAACATATTGTTTATGGGCGGTTCACAATCAATTTAGCACTATCAAGCAATTTCAATCCACGAATTAGTGATGAATGTCTGCTTTAAACAATTTACCGTCAATGAATCTTTGTGAAAATTTATTGGACATATAGGTGACATGTAGAGCATTTTTTCCTCAGGGTGAATATAGCGCTACTACTTCGGGACAGGATTTTTAATTCAAAAATAGGTGAAAAGAAGTCCACTACGCGTTCCCGCCTTCTGGCAGGGTCACATTGTGTATGAGAGAATTCCGGAGTGAAGGTTGGGCCGGCTGCTCGACCGAAGAATGTATGCTATGATGTGAGTGTGGTGAAGCGACTGAATGAAAAAAATGGGGGGGGGGGAAATTCCCTGAGAATGCACGCCGGTCAACGACGACGTCTGCCACCATTCCTAGAAGCGAAAATACTCGGGACAGAACACACCAGGGCTCGAACCCGGATCGTCTAGGTGTGAGCGAGATGTCTGATCTGTTTTTAAAATTAAACTGTTTGGTACAGTGACAAGGCTATCGCCTGACCACCGTACCAAACATTGCCCTTCCCCTTCCACCTTTTAAGTTTGGAAAATTCAAGCGATCCCGAGTAATTTGTATTTTGTTTGTTGTAGTTTGTAATTGTATGGCGACATTTGTAATCAGTGAATACGAACAACGACACTTAGTCCTAAAATACGATACGAGGATGTAACGTTCAAAGTCATCTCCCAGACCGGGAATCGAATCCGGGACCCTTGGTACAGCGACCAGGAGCTCTAACCACTTGGCCAAGCGGTCGGACACTCTTAAACCACAGCGACCCCATTGCAAACGTGATAGAAATACTATTCACACGTCGGCAGGTGATTTCTGATCATGAAACATGTTACAAAATATCATTATATTTAGCCGCATTGGAAACCATTGAAAGTTGAGCAAATATATGTATATTGTCAGTAACAACTTAAATGAAGACAAATATATGAAACATTGTACAATCCGTATGGTTAATGACGAAGTGGAAGCCATTAAAAATTGAAATCCGAAATAAATATTATTCCGTTAAACGAGGTATGTTACAATATCATGAATGTACATGTTTGAAAAAACATAGCGAACTATCATTTTCGGAATTTTTACTTACAGATAGTATACTACCGTACAACAAATTTCAGTTTTCGAGAAACTTATGCGTTATACTTAAAAAATAAAGGAATAAATTTGTTTCGCTCTCAAACAACATACCAGAAGTTAGTGCACTCTGCAAGCATAGAACGAATTGATTTATAATGCGTTCTTTATACCGATCAACTGAGTAATGTCGTCAGAGCAATATACGGCAACTTGAGCACTTTTGAAGCGTTATGAATTTATTTTTCTGATTAACTCGTATCTTCGTGCCAGTAGTAAGAATATCATACAGCAGTAAAAGAAATAAACATATTTATAAAGCTTGTAATTATCCAAAACTACTACTGCGGAGACCAAGTATTCAGATCACTCGCCTCCCACCAAGGCGATCCGCGTTCGACCGCAGGTGGACTTGAGTCTAGGATTTTCGCATGAGGTAATCATGAGAGGCGACGCCCTGGTCGGTGGGTTTTCTCGGGGATCTCCCGGTTCCCGCGCTCTTCTTATGTGGCATCTCTCTATTGTAGAACATTTAATGTCGCCCACCAAGTAAAGCGGGTGCCTGCGAGCCCCCAGTCGGTGTGATAACCAAATACTTACGTACCTTCCTCATAGGATATTTATCTTTTATCCAGAAATATAAATTATTTGCATTGAATGTAGTATGCTACATAGTAATTAGGATTTTCATCTTATATATAGAATTTTTGATACAGCCCCTTACTGGAATTTAAAAAAATAATTCTTACAAAACCGCATAAATAGTTAGAATTTATTGGTTTGTGGACATACGCAATTGCTAAGGTCAAACTTGTGTTGAATGACAAAGTACAAAAAAGAAATAAAAACATACGGATTGCATTTTCTCGTTGTTTTTAAATTGTGTTGTGTTGTCTCTTGTCCTTTGTCTGTTGTCCACTGTTCACAGTTTTTGTCTACTTCCACGTTTTTCCATTTAGGAAATCAGGTTTTATTTATGTCTCTCTTTTGTTTTTGGGTGTTGTGTCGATATTCGACTGAATTGTATCCTTAGAATTCTTTGTCTAATTAAAAAAAATTACAGAATACATCTGGGATTGCTTTTTTCTCTTTTTGTGTGTGTGTGTTTTCTGTCGGTTTTTTTTATCTTTTTATACTTTGTCACTCAACACATGTTTGATCAGCAAAACATGAGCAATGGCGTATGTCCACAAATCAATAAATTCTAATTGTAAACTCCCACAGCAACAAACATTTTATAATCTCAGCATAAATAGTAACCCATGACCTTAAATGATTACAAACCATCTGTGTTCCATGCTCCTTCGATCTGGAAGGCCGCAGAAGATGCTCCTAGCATGAAGCCATTCGGGAACTTCAGGTTCCTGGCCGCTAGACACGAGCCGACGGCCAACAGCAGGACAAGTGGCACGCCTGTATTCATGACGGGGTGCGGCTAGTGCGAGACAGTCCTGCTTGCTTTCTTACAAGCTATTTATGCAGTGATGTTTGAACCCGCCACTACCGTATTGGGTAGAAAATATTGATTTTGATCACGGGATAGGCGTGGCTTATCATAACATTCTTTCTTCATATCTTGCACGATGGGTGGAAATCTTTATCGATGAATTTTTTTGGTTGGCTTATTAAATTCTCAATACTTTAATTATTGACCTCTATACTACCCTGGGCTGAGATAAGAATCAAGTGCACTTTACTATGACTGATAATACTGTTCGCATTCTATCACGACGTGACCTTGTGTTAGCACGACACTAGCTACGTTTTCAGCAATCTGGCTGTTATTTGTAACAATATAAATACATCCTATATGGAAAACAAAATTCAAATGTTACGTAAAATGGATGTAGTACTCCAGAACTATTTACAACTATTTTTGTGACCTAGAAATTCAGTCAGAAGTGGTTAAATAATATGTGACCACATACATTTATGAGTTTAAAATGTTTAACTTTTTTGTGAAATAACATTTTATATATTATAACGTTACACTAATATCTTAAGATTAAGTCATTTCTTTATTAGTCTATAAGCATACGACTCTGGCAACATTTGTCTAGTTTTCACATCGTTTGGATTTGAATGTAGAAAGACGTGTTTCAAAGTTAATATATTTCCCTCGTGAATTCAATCAAGTTCTTAGTTCTAGCATTAGTATTTGTAAAAATGTTTAAATAATGTAAAATATTATTTTTGTCCGCACCATCTAGGTATTATTAACGCATGGTTGATCAGTTTTTGCGGTTAGAAAGCCGTATGACTGCATGTAGTATATTTTTGCTTATTTATTTACGATATTCACGCGTTGTCATTCACCTTTTCGACCTCAATAGAGGCACACGAGAGAAAGAGGAAAGAAATCAGTCGATAAGGGTTTTGATTAAAGAATCATCTGAGCATTTGCGTAGACGAAGTGATTGAGGAAAACCAGGGAAAACCGAAATAGAGCAGGGAATCGAACCCGAGCTCTCCCGAATGTAAGGTGAATGTTTTAACACTTCTACACCTTGTTCGTGGAGACCGGAAAAATTCGCGGGTTCACTGACCTGTAAACTAGCCTGCAAGAATATATATGAGCTTGCAGACAGAAGCTGTTCGTTGGTTGATTGCTGACAGTGAAATGAACACGCAATTAGGTACATTTTTATTATTGGCTCATCGACTTCAAGACTGAGTCAAATAAGTCAACTGCCAATTGTGAAAGCAGAACCAAGTTACAGTTACTGGAATTCTAATTTGTGCCTGAAAGAACACGCGAATTTTTCAGGTCTCTACATTAGATTGTGTTGATAACAAACTTAGGAAACATTCGTAATCAACCACTCTTTAAAAAATACGTTCTGTTACACCGATGTTGTGTAAACTAGTAAAGGTAAATAACTACAGAATCTTAAGAACATACTAATTTATATAGGACATCAATAAACAATGTGTTATAAATTACTACGGAAAGTGTACTAGATGGAATGGAACTAATTTGATCGGCATGCCATAGTTCAAAAATACTTCTAAGACCAAAGAAACGTTAAAATAGTGAGCAGAGATTATATAAGCTTACATGTCAGTCAGCAGGTTACCAACACGTACTTGGCATTTCATGTGTAGGTGTTAAAAGTGTTTATAAATTTACCATACAGATTCAAACTTTCGGAGGGTGTCCTTGCATGCATACGATGATTATATTAAGTAACCTGATGAGTTTGGGTATGTTTGTCAGCCACGTGGCAAGGTTATGTATAAAAGCCATTTAAGGGTCTTGATGACCGTTAGCTTACCAATAGGATATCTTGTTTGTCTGTTTTGTAGTACTTAAAAAAGTGAGCTTTTTAAGTTTTTGTTCACGCCTCGTTGTTGCAATTGACTGAATTGCTTTGGTGTTATATTTTTGTGTCTGATTTTATTGCCGCAAATAGTTTTTGCCAATAAAACAAAGACAATGACGCATGTTCTTAAACCAAGTGCAGCATAGATTAAAAGATTTTAAAAACGTGTAACCAACGTCCTTATTTTTGGTGGGAAAAAGACTTAAAGTTAGACACCGGAAAATTTCGTAGGTTCACTAAGCTGCAGGCTAGCCTCCAAGAATATATGTGAAATCGTGCAGGCAGCAGCTGTTTATTAGCTGCTCGCTCACTCACTGAAATGGGCCTGAATTCAGTTACAATTGTATTATTGGCTCAGCTACTACCAATAAGTGTCGAGTAAGTCAACGGCCAATTGTGAACGTTATATACATATAGTTACTAGGATTCCTACTTGCGCCTAAAAGAAATCGCGAATTTTTCAGGTCTCTACTTATGGTACGCCACCAATAAATATTCTTTATTCGTCTGAGAATATGTTAAATGAGTCAAATAATCATTATAAAATCATGTAAGAGGCAACAAGCTGTAATGTTTTGGAAAACTCTGTTGCACTAAAAATGTTTCCGATTGTTTGCTTCTCTAGATGTGCAGGAAGAGTCATCGGGTTTTAAGGGCATTATATCCAAGAACATGCTATCAGCACGTGGAATCTACTTTCTGTCAGGCACAATTAATGAATGTTGTGTTGAGGTGACAAAGACCGTGTTACTGAAGAATTTGTTCCTTAAGGCGGCCAACTACTTCACGCTTCAAATACTTTGAAGTGTGTTAGTAACCAAGGTTTTCTTCTACGAAAATATTGCACATGTGCCCACTGTGCCAACGTACGGAAAGAAAACTCACTTCGAACAAGGTCGGAACCTCATTGTTCAGACACAATGCTAATTAAAAACACTATTTATAAGCCCTCCTCCATTACTAAAAAAAGGCCATTTTAGACGGCTGTACTTCAAAATGTACGAACCGGATAAACCTGTAACTCAGGTTGCGACTTGCACTGAACTTAGTTGCATATTTTCCAACCATAAAATTCTATGGTAACAGCTTAGTGTCCCACAGTAAAAATGGTTCGGCGTGAAGCTTGCACGCTCGTTCAGCGCTTGGTTCGTTGAGGCGATGCGGCATTTTAAGCGCGCTTCCAGGTCGACCTTATGTTCCCGTAGCTTCTGAGCTTCTAACACTCGGTAGGCGGCGCCCTTAACTCTGGCACGCTACTACCTGAAGAGAGGGTAAATATTAAGAATCACCACTCATCGTGAGCCGGCTAAACTATTTATTTTAGACACATAGTTTATTAACGAAGAAGGTTACTAGACACGTTATAAGAAGTCCTGCGTAAAAACAATTTAGGTTAGATTATTTTAGGTTAGTTTAGGTTAGATTAGTTAGGTTGATTTATGTTAGGTTAACTTATATTATGTTAGTTTATGTTATGTGACCTAACCTTACTTAACCTTACATTTAATTAGATTATATAAATTATTCTAACCCAATCTTAATTAAACTATCCAAACAAAACAATTTTATGCAAGGCTTTTAGAGACATTAGAAGTAGTCATACATAAAAAATTGTTAGGTTAGTTTAAATTAGGTAACCTAACTTTACCTAACATAATGTTAGTTTAGGTTAGGTTACTTAACATGATCTAACTAAACGTAACCTAAACTAACCTAAAATGACCTAGCAACCTAATTTAACCTAACCTAAATTAACATAACCTAACAAAAAATATTACATAGGACTACTTATAGTGTCTCTAGAAACATATTTCATTAACAAGTACATATCTAAAATAAATAGGTAGGTCAGTACACGATGAGTAGTGATTCTTAATATTTACCGAAGAGAGTACCTGTCCCTAACAGATTGACGTTTCCACAGGCAACTTAGGGTTTTCTGTAGTCATCGCTTAGCACCGCTTTTCCAGGGACACCCAACGTGTCACCCTTGCTCACATTAGTTAAGAGCACGCGCTTTCCACCAAGACGATCCGGGTTCAGTTCCCGGCTTAGCTGTGTTTTCTCATGCGCAATCTTCTATTACACCCCTCTCCAACCAGTTATGGCGCTTCTCCATTGTTCGGCGCCACTTTATGCGATCCTCCGAGGTTAAGCAGATGCCAACAGGACTCCCAGTCGTATGTCTGCATCCAAGGTGCAGCACCTTGGCCCTCATGTTCCATTCTGACGCAGCATTTATTGTCACTCATATATTTTATTTTTCTTAATTTCTTCCTTATTAATGATTTAAGCAAAATTTATTAAAAACGATAGAAGAGGTTCAGCTTGCGTTACGCGCATTAAATGCCGGAATAAATTATGCATGATTACGCGACAGTGTTATTATGAAATATAAGTTAATACAGGAAATATCGCTAACATTTTGATGAAAACCTTATAACACAAAGCATGAACTATGAAAAAGAAAAAATATACGAGCAGAGTCGTAAACTTACTGTTAAAAAGATAAATTTTCAGAAACTCTCACTAACACTCATAATGATATAAAAATCAGTATTTTATGCACGGCAAGTATTGTATGGTCATTAAATAAGTTAGTGGAAAATCAGAAGGATATTTTGCGCCACCGTATTTTGCAAATCAAAATATTTGTCTGTGGCTTTTGTCATTGGAGGATGGTTAATTGGTGTGTAAAACCCGATCACAAATATTCAGTTACGCCGCAGCACAGTTATCATTGGCCCACTAAGATGGTAACATGCCAGTTACAAACGAAGAATGACATACATGTGTGTTCATGTTTTATTGAAACCTATCGAACAGTCAACATTTTCCGAGATAGTTCAGAGCTTCTACCCACATCTATTATGGGTTATAAGGTTAAAATGTGATGACGATTCTGTACGTGATAAACGTAATATATCCGCTGATTCACACGCAGCTTTCCTTACTTCAGACGCCACTTAGTCCCCTCAGTGTAGCCAAGTAGGCTATTTTATAAGTTTGATGAGGAAGAGGGGGAGGAGTAACATATCAAATGCATAGGGGTTCGCAACCAAAACTGACAAGCTGTCTCTTGTACGGTATCATATATTTCTGCGTAAACTCACATAAAAATGGTTTTATATTCTGCTAGCATTACACTAAGAGAGAAAGTAAAAAATGTATAATATATTTTTAGGGGCAGTGCGGATAGGACGAGAAATATTTGTGGTGATATGGGGTATCAAGAATTATCTTCCTGATTAGGGGCTCGAAATCTCGCTGACGGCAGTACGCATACTACTAACCCTGTTCATTATTGTCGTAGTATTTTGTTAGGTATTGGGGCGCAAGTTCAGTCGTTAGTACCTTTATGAATGTACAACGCATGGAACATCCCAATATTTTGTAACATGTGACATCATGTACGTTGTTATATATCCACGTACTGAGATATTCAGCAAAAGGAAATTACGGAAAAATTGCAAATCTCTTTCTTACGAACATTGTTTCAACTTTATCGAAGTTACTGCTTGGAGTTCTATTTTTCTTTGAAATATTATAATAACTGTACAATCGTTCTGGGCATTCAGGCAAATAGCTTACGACTCCTGAAATCATTGACAAACGAAAACACTTCAGCTACAGGTATTTAACTTTAAGTGGTTTGTTTCCGTTAGAACATTCAAGGCAGCGCGTGGACGAAAACAACGATAATCTTAGATAAATACTTTAATCAACAAAGTTGTTGAGAGTACTGTGAATTCCAGTGATAAGAGCCTAAATTAAATGCTTTCGTAACAAATGAATTATACATACATGTTTACTCAAAGATCCCAATTATTGCTGCACAGATTCAGATAAAAAATGAGCCTATAATAGTTAAATATATAGAACTTAAAATAGTCCAATGAATTTAACATTAATTTACCAGTTTAAGGGCGCGGTTCAGATCAGTTTTCAACGTCTTTTTTTATTTTTATATTTGTACCAGACATTTATTTCTTGTTTTACACATACATTGTGATTAAATCTTAGTCTTTGGAAATTTTTTATCTTTCATAGTTTTTGCGTAATGAGTCGTAAACGTCAAAATAGAGAGAATTTACGGTTTTAAGTACGCCACTGAAACCAACTGACACACCAAACTGAAAAAAAAAACACTATTTAACAATATTGTAGGCTATGATTTGACATATATAAAATCAAAAAATAATATACTTTTGTATTTAATAACAAATGCTGAATTTTGAAACGAAAATTCTAAAAATATCAACAATTGTACGTGTAGGAATGCAGTCACATATTGTAATATAACACGTAATTTTGTGTTTTAGAACCGCACTGTCTATGTATAATTCACTGATTCAAATGCTTGTTTCTCAGTGCAGTTTTGAAATTGCAAAATACTTATAAATTTACTCAAGCCGTTTGTGTTGGTATAGTATCATATCAAGTAAACGATATAAGCGTATTTTTAAAGAGAAAGCTTTAACAATATTACCATCTCTGACGTACATACATTATCACATATGTATAAAAAGTATTTAATAACACCTAAACTTATTATATTTTATTACGATGTGGTTTTCGCGTAGATTTACAGTTAAAAATGTGCAAAACCTGTTGCCGTGTCTGTGAACACCTACTTTACTCCAGTTAAACTGTGTTCATCTCAAAAATATTTTCGCTAAACGAAGTTGTAGTCATTTTACAAAAAGAATTGTATAAACTTACTTGAAATACAAATTTTCAATACGGCAGTTGACTTAGTACAATAAGCCTGACCGTCGCCCAATTATTAGGCCGCGCGATATACTAGTAGTACAATTCAGCAAAAATACGCATAGCAAGAAAGGGAAAAAGGCTTACCTTGCGCATTTGGAAGAGCTTGCTAAAATAATCCCAATTAATCCCAAAAAACAACTAATTCAATTCAATTAAATTCGATTTTTATAATATCATTCGTGATACAATCGTCAGCAATATTACATAACAAAATGCATTTTCAAGCCATACAATAATCAACAAAACTTACCTAAAAAAAGTCACTAATCTTTTTTTTATACAATTCTCTGTTAATATTTTCTGTAGCAATCTTTTATATTTTTTCGAAGTTAACTGTTTAAATTCCAAAGGAAGAAATTTATAAAATTTTATTGACATGTAATAAAATATTTTTTTAGTTTTATTATAATTACACCTAATAAATTATAGCTTATTACTATGTCTAGTATCATAACTATGTTCTGATCCTAATTCATCATAAATATGAACATTTTTCTTAATATAAAGTAAACATTGAAATATAAAAATAGCTTGAACAGTCATAATACCAAGTTTAATGAAACTTGATTTACAACGACCATTAATTAGAAGACAGCTCATTAATCTAACACATGCTTTTTGTAATTGCAACAATTTTTTTATCAAAGTCTGATGACTCCAAAGCAGCGTGCCTTAACATAAATGACTATGAATATGTGCGTAATACACAGTTTACAGAACATCCAGATTTATACACTGTCTTAATCTCCTTATTAAATAAATGCCTTTAGAGATCTTGGCACTTAATAATATTATATGTTCCTCCCACTTTAGGTTTTGATCAATAACAAACCCTAAGAAATTTACAGGGCTTTGAACATTATCAATAAAATTATTGTACGTAATAATTAATTCCTGGACCTTACCACTGTCGATAAAAAGCATGTTAGCATTACACCAATTTTGAACAATACTTGAGATTGACTTAACTTGCTCAGCTAACTCTAACCTAGATTTACAGTTAAAACTAATACTAAGATCATCTGCAAACAAAACTACTAACAGATGTAACCGATAAATTAAACGGCAAGTCGTTAATATATATTATAAACAATATCGAACCCAAAATGAATCCTTGAGGAACTCCATGTTTAACAGGTAAAAAATCAGACTTAACACCCTTCAGCACTACTTTCTGGATCCTTCCACTTAAATATGATTTCATAATAGCCACTGCACTGTCACTAAAACCATAAAAACATAATTTATCAAGAAGAATAGAATGTGACACAGTATCAAATGCTTTAGACATATCGTATAATTTCAGACCCACAACATTCCTGTTATCAAGCCCTAATATACATTTAGATAGAAAAGAGGTAACCGCTTTTACCATACCTAACCCTGATCTATAGCCAAATTGTGAAACATCAAATATTCTATTCTTTTCAAAATAATCAACAATCTGGTTATTTAAAACAATTTCTAAAACCTTTGAAACAACAGGTACCAGTGATATTGTCCTATAACTGTCTAGAGAAGAATGGTTCCCTTTCTTACAAACTGGTAGAACCTTAACTAACTTAAAATTATTAGGAATGTCAGAATTTAAAAAACAAGAGTTAACAATATGAGTCAAGGCTTCTTTAACAAAGTCTATACCGTAATTTAATATCGCATAACTTAAATTATATAAATCTTCACACACGCTTAACTTCATTTGAACAATTACTTTTTCAATTTCTTTTACTTCGACAAGATAAAAATTAAAAGACGTATTGGGCCTTTTAATTTTATTCAAGAAAAAACTTGCATCAAAATCATGTTCTTTCATAGAAACAATATTTAACAATTCTTCAACCTTATTTACAAAAAATGTATTAAATTCCATAGAATTATGATTACCAATTTTTTATTATTTTTAAGACATTACTCTCTTTTTTAACAATATTCCATAAAGTTTTAGTCTTATTTCTCGAATTGTTTATAATACTATTCTAGTTTCTTTAACTGCCTTATAAAGTTTCTCTTTACACCTTTTGTATAAATCTTTTACACTATTTAGACCAGTACTAATGTAATAATCAATATATAATTTACACTCTTTTTACAATTGATCAATTTCCATAGATCTAATTCTTGAAGACTTAGGTTCATAAGATTTATTAACTTTATTTTTATAAGGAAAACAAGAATCAGCTAAAAAAGAAAGTTCAGTTATAAAAAAGTTATTTTATCACTTAAATTTAAACCTGAATTGTACATCATGTTCTAATCAGAGACAACTTATAACAAATATTTACAACGTTATCTTCCTTAGTTATTCTAATAGGTTCACTCATATTTATATTTTTAAAATATATATTATTTTTAAAATATTTAGTATTAACAACATTTGTGTTTGATATGTTCAAAATTGCCCAGTGGTCTGATACAACAGTTTTAATCACTGAACTCTTCACATGCCAATCATTATTTAAAACAATATTATCAATACAACTACCTCCGCAGTGTCTAGGTCTTGTGATATCTATTGTAGTAATATTCATATTAAATGAAAAAAACTAATTCTTCATTAGAATACATTCTAACCCCTTATTTAGCATAAAATCAATATTAAAATCTCCACAAATAATAACATTACCATTAAAGGATATCAGATGTTCAAGTAACCTATTCATATAATCAATAAATAAGTTAATATCCTTTGACTCGACATTAAGTCTGTATCAAGCTACTACAATTGTTTTTATACATAATAGATAAGTAGCACATACTTCAAATACCTTTTCAATCGACATACTATTTACACTTGTTAAAGACTTAAACCTCATCCAATCCTTAACAAATATAGCACAACCTCCATGTTTTCTTGTAGGTCTGCAATAATAATTTCTTAAATTATAGCCCTTCATTTTATAAAGATCAATTTCTTCTTCACATAACCAATGCTCAGCAATACAACAAATATCCACATTTAAATCAAACAGGTAGTAATCAATAAATGATATCTTGTTTGATAAACCTTGAATATTCCACCAAAACGTCAATAAAATATTATCCTTTCCATAAAAAACACTCTTTTGCATAATTTGTGACCTTGGACTTAACTGTATTCATTATATTATCTATACCAGACATAACAAACCTACAATCAGCATCACAACAACAATTTGTCCTTAAATTAATATCAGAAGAATTTACCACCTGAATGCTAGTCACATTCCTTAATTAAATAAATGTCTCTGATAAACCATCATTTATCCTAAAAAACCATCCTCCTTATAATTTAAAGGTACAGTCTGAGTTTTACTTCCTAACCTAACACTAACAATTCTGCTTATGAAATTACCAAGAACTAATTTACCACTTCTGTTGAAATGTTGACCGTGATTTGTGTGATGATTTCTGTCACAAGAATTTGTATTTACGACACTCACATTACTAAATTGCTTACAAATTTGTCTATAAAATTCATTTGTGTTTATCATTTCTTTATTCACACATGACCACGACATTTGATCATATAGTTTAGTAATATTGACAACAATTACATTTGTATGGGTTAACAATTGTAAGATGGCTATTTAGACTGGAATGAATAAATCCCATATCACACACTACATTGGTCAACAACCATTGGAGCCGACCCCCCGTAGCTCAGTTGGTTGAGCAACCGACTTAGATATGAGGTGTTCTGGGTTCGATTCCCAGGTCTGGCTGGGTGTAAAATTTGTGTTTGTCCGTTAGAGTCATATCAATTGTAAGAGTCACCAACAACTGTCACAACTGGGGAATTGTCAAATACTACAGCTGTAAAGGAGGGATGTTTGGCTCTCGTGGCGATGTTGCGACCTCGCCAAGGAGCCTAACACAAAAAAAAGTGGTGGTTTTGTGGTTACGGTCGTTGACTGCTAACTCTAAGGTCATGGGTTCGAATCCTCACAGGGTCAGAAAGTTTTGTAAGTTGAAAATAGTAGTAAGTTGAAAATAGTCGTAAGATACTCGAGATAATTTATAAGATACGAATCACTTCAGAAGTTAATAAATCCTTGAGTTATAACTCACTTTAAGGTTACAAACAAAATCCTCAAAATTTTGCACCAAGTTGCCAGTTAATTTCTAATATACTGTATTTTGTTTTTATTTAATTTTAATTTTATTTACTTTTAATTTTTTTCCTTTGAAGTACGGGTTATTTAACACATCACTGTGTTAAAATACATGTACCGCAGCACTATTATTATACATGCATTTTATTGTATTTTTACCGTAATGTACTGTAAACAGACACGTACATAAGTCGTGTAGAATTACTCGAACATATGTGGAGATTGTGCTGCCACTTACATTTGAGTAAAATTATACAATTTTTATTTACACTGATAACCTCGACGTGGACCTCTTCACTATATGTCCCATTCGCAGATTAGTTAAACAAACCCCTTTCCTATAATTAAGATGGCACTTTATAAAAAAGTAATAAAATCGGTGATAGTCACACCCGGCTCTTTCGAAAATGTCATGATCAGTTATTTTTCTCTATAGCTATGCCAGTGATGTATTAGATTTCGCCAATGAACAAAATACCATGTCTAATAAATTTCAGCCCCACGAAATAATAAATGATATAGATAATCTGTAACATAACAATAGAATAGAATAAAAACATTACATTAATAAAGGCAAGTGTAGTCTCCATGCTGATTAGATTGTTTGTACCAGTGACAATAGAATGAAATCCTGCAATCAATAAAATAAAAGTAATAAATTCCATAAATTCACAAGAATTGCCATTCTATATAATGTAATATTTCTGTTTATATTACTGTATTACCTCTCTCACTTTATGCTCTGTGTCATAAATTATTTTTATTCCATGAAGGTATTGGCAATTAGTGTACGTTGGGCAGACATTCATAAATAAAAATCTTTTGCAGAGGGTAATTTAACGTGGTGAGCTATAATTAAAACTTGTGCGAAATGTTGAATTAGTTTAATGTTGTACTAAAGAAATAAATAATGAAGAAGTGCAGCAACATAGAGAATTTCGAACATATTTATTTTATCGTCAACGAGAACGTATGAAATAAAGAAATGAATTTTAAAAATACTTTCATGTTACTGGCGTACTTAACTAACATGAAAATATGTCTGGTCGGTAGTACACAACCACCATGGCTCTGTATTAATTAGAAAACTACTAATTGTTCTTATAATGCACCGTCTAGTTCGTAGAGCAACTTAGGGAATTTGTGGTTCTAGTTCGACACGTTCTACTCGAAGTTTCTTGGAGATACAAAGTATATGCAGTACTTTACCAAAATTGACGTCGGAAGTTCATCGACAACGTGCTTTTGGCCGACGGAATCTTAAATCCACGTCGTCGGGCGCGGTCCATCCGGAACATCGCGGGAATTCCGCTACCAGTCCTGCAGTACGGTAGGATTTTTCAGTCTTCTTCCACCGCCATCACTATTCGAACTCCTCTTCCCTTGTTACACCCGAGCACACAAGTCCCGGAACGATACTAAGAGAATACACATGATTAAATCGATATAAATCGCCTTGGTGGTTGCTAATTCTGAATACAACATAAATAATTCCTCAT
>PNEQ01082166.1:0-67977 GCA_003012365.1 Medauroidea extradentata | reverse complement strand
CAACTTCTGTATAGATTATACCATATTTAACACAAGCAAAGCAACCTGTGTATAGATTCTACCATTTTTAACACAAGCAAAGCAACTTGTGTAAACTTTCTACCATTTTTAATACAAGCAAAGCAACTTGTGTATAGATTCTACAAGCTGAGAAACTTGTGTATATATTCTACCATATTTAATACAAGCAAAGCAACTTGTGTATAGATTCTACCATTTTTAATACAAGCAAAGCAACTTGTGTATAGATTCTACAAGCTGAGAAACTTGTGTATAGATTCTACCATATTTAATACAAGCAAAGCAACTTGTGTATAGATTCTACCATATTTAATACAAGCAAAGCAACTTCTGTATAGATTCTACCATATTCAACACAAGCAAAGCAACTTCTGCATAGATTCTACCATATTTAACACAAGCTAAGTACCTGTGTATAGATTCTACCACTTTTAACACAAGCAAAGCAACTTGTGTAAAGTTTCTACCATTTTTAATACAAGAAAAGCAACTTGTGTATAGATTCTACAAGCTGAGAAACTTGTGTATAGATTCTACCATATTTAATACAAGCAAAGCAACTTCTGTATAGATTCTACCATATTCAACACAAGCAAAGCAACTTCTTTATAGATTCTACCATATTTAACACAAGCAATGCAACCTGTGTATAGATTCTACCATTTTTACCACAAGCAAAGCAACTTGTGTAAAGTTTCTACCATTTTTAATACAAGAAAAGCAACTTGTGTATAGATTCTACAAGCTGAGAAACTTGTGTATAGATTCTACCATATTTAATAGAAACAAATCAACTTGTGTATATATTCTACAATATCTAATACAAGCAAAGCAACTTGTGTATAGATTCTACCATATGTAATACAAGCTGAGCAACTTGTTTATAGATTTTACCATATTGAACACAAGCAAAGCAACCTGTGTATAGATTCTACCATTTTTAACACAAGCAAAGCAACTTGTTTAAAGTTTCTACCATTTTTAATACAAGCAAAGCAACTTGTGTATAGATTCTACAAGCTGAGAAACTTGTGTATAGATTCTACCATATTTAATACAAGCAAATCAAATTGTGTATAGATTCTACCATATTTAATAGAAACAAATCAACTTGTGTATGTATTCTACAATATTTAATACAAGCAAAGCAACTTGTGTATAGATTCTACCATATTTAATAGAAACAAATCAACTTGTGTATGTATTCTACAATATTTAATACAAGCAAAGCAACTTGTGTATAGATTCTACCATATTTAATACAAGCAAAGCAACTTGTGTATAGATTCTACCATATGTAATACAAGCTGAGCAACTTATGTTTACATTCTACCAGAGTTAAAAGTAAACGTCGAGGATCACAATAAATTTTTCATTCAGGATTGTTCTAGAAAAGGTGGTTGCCAAAAGTGCTCACGGCAAAAACGCAGTGTATTTCATCGGTTTCAAAAGCGTATTTATTTATCTATAACATTGCGAGTATGTGCAATGTTAATTAGTATTAATTTTATTACTTGCGTCATAGCCCCTTCGAATTTAGTAGATAGTTGTAATTGACTGTTATTTATAAATTTACTTAAACAAATATTGCTTTTATGTTCATCATTGAATTTTCTACATGCATATATATATATATATATATATATATATATATATATATATATATATATATATATATATATATATATATACATATATATATATAACCCGAAATTTTACATGTAGTGTCGAGTCAAATTTCTATATTTTTCAGGTTTTCTCAAGGGACAAGAAGTTGGCACAGCACGGTAAAGCCTATATAAACACGGTATGTCAACAATCCCCTTAACGAGCCGCGGCCAGCAGCCGGTGACGAATGTCACTTGTCGGAATATCAAATGACAAAACCTATTCGATATCATCTGGCGGCAAGCCTCGTTTAATTAGCGAGCCTCTGAGCCGGCTCACGTCAGGTCACGATCGTCTCCCGGCCGATCCACCCCTTTTAATTATTTTAATTAAATCAGGCAGTTCGAGGGGCTGTCAGCCCGCGTCACGACCCTACCATTAATTTGAGAAACGCAGTATTAGGATTCGTCGTGGAAGTTTACTTGCGAATTAAGGAACCTGATCTCTATAGTGCATTACATTCAGTGTGCAATACTTTGGTTTTTTCTCTCTACAAATATTACATCGACGCAATAATTTACAAAATACTCTAACCTGTATACATTTTATCGCAATCATTACCTATCGCCATATGTATGAAAAATATTTTTCCCAGATAGTTAAATTAAAAGGATTTGTGGATGTTCTTCTTAATTGATGAGTAGCAATTAAAATAATTAATTTCAAGTATTAATAGATATACTTCGTTAAAATTGGATCACCAAGTCGAAGCAATTCGCAGCCACTGGCTTGTTTAGGACGTACTTTATATGAAAATTACGTTTACTGTAATTTCTGCACTTTTTAAAAGAGACGTAGAATAAAAGGAAATTTATATGCGTATTTGATTTCGGATGTCAGTTAATTTTAATCATCTTACTTTCGTTAAACTTACATTAAAATGAATTTAATCACTACTTTTTAGCCTCAATTGCTTCGTTTATTTTAAGTTTCATTGATTTTATCTTCACGATTCTGAAACAGAAAACCCGTAATGTAAGTATACAAAAATTATAAAATCTCTTTGTAGGAAAATGCTACAGCTTGGATGGGCAGGTTAAAGTTTTATTTAAAACTTTTGGGATTTTCCCCCTTGTTCATCTTTAGCAATGATCTTGTAGTAATGTATGTTGCCATAAGTTCTGGCATATTTTACCAAATTTACTCTACCGACGCATATACTAATATGAATTACTATCTCTATACAAAACTTGATAGGAAAGAACAGCCATAAGTGCTTTCTAAACTTGTCAGAATGACAGCATTTAACTATGTGACTTAAAAGTATTTAACTGTATTCTAGCATTTACCTCTCACATCCGACTCATTTAAATAACACATTGAATACTTTGCCGTTATCCCTTTAATAAAAGCAATGAAGACACCAACATTAGCTGTTGCCCTCTCTTTTAGTTTTCCAGACCGTCATTTGTTTATCAGTACACAAATGTGGATGGTACCTGTTGGTCACTGTTTTTGAATAAAATAAAATACTCTTAGATATTTAAAAATAATTTTTATTCTATGTAACGTTACTCTTGGAAATATCTCATTTACGAAATTTAAACAGTGAATGACAGAAAGTTTTAATTAATTTGAATTCCTGCTTGCCGGTCTTCACATACGAACGTTTTATAGTATAAACTAAATAATGTGTTGTTGATAAAACTTAACAGAAGCTACGACTACCTAACACGACGTTTCACTAATAATATGCTAGATAGTACTTGAACTTAGCTAATGAAGCCCCTATTATAAACAGCATATCACGTTGACCTATAAGGGTCGCGGTCGGCACAAGTGACCAGAGCACTTGCCATGACCAAGGCGATCCGGGTTCGATTCCTGCTGGGGTCGGTCCCCGTATTTTCGCATGTTGGGATCGTGCCAGACGAGGGCGCTGGTCGGCAGATTTTCTCGGGGATCTTTCGTTTCCCCCGCCCCTTCATTCACACCTTATGTCATCCCTCACCTTGATGTTAAGTGCCTACCAAAATCTCTTCACTTCACGTTGTACCAAAACTGTGTACTTATTATTAGATTAATTACAAAACATGATGTATGTTATAAAAACTTGTATTTTATTGTTTGCAATCTATATACGTAGATAACTTATGTTTTCAAAAAAACCTTCCTGTGGAATATTTTAAATTGGGTAATTTTTTGATCATGCTGAGTGCTTATTACAGAAAATTTATAAACTGTTTATAACGAACGAAAATGTATGTACGAACCAAGAGACAAATATGGTGTCGTATTACACTCTAAAAGTGTCGGAGTTCAACTTACGATAACAGTGTTTTTAAATGTAATATAAATAAAGCTATGCATTTATGACCTGGTAGACATGTGGCGTTTCCAATCTGTCGCTAATACGTTTTCAGCGTAGTTCCGGCTGACGTAATAAAATTTTAACATTGTGTTAATGCTTCGTAGTTTGGCAAAACAGTTCTTGAGAGTTGTTGAGAGCCAGCTGACATTTCAACACGTATTACAGAATATTTACACACATTAAGAATGTTTTCTGTGAGTGGAATGCTTCGAGAAGCGGGCCAGTCGTCAATCAATTAAAAGGAATGATGTCTTTGATTCTTTATTTAATATTGTGCCGTGTGATAAGGCTTTAAAAAATAAATAACGTCTCTGAACTCCTATACGTGGACGTACATAATTAATTGCTGAAAGAAATGTTATCTTTGACAGAAGAAGTGATTGATCGAGAAGGTTAACATTGCACCGTGACACGTGTATTAAGCCTTCCAGTTACATGTTTCAACTCGATTAGATGGCTGTTAGTTGGAAGATGTGTTTTATTTAATGCTACACGAACGAGGTAGACCTCGTTGAAATAACAAACGCCGAGCATTATCATGCTCTCAGATAAGCAATGTTGTTTACAAGGAAACTGATTTCGTTAAGGGACGTTATTATGTGTTTACAACTTTTGGCACAAACATAGCTCACGCAATCCATTGGCGAAATTATGAAGCAGTACTTGCCGTCTTTCACTGAAACTATAAGATGGGCGCTCGCTGTTCGCAAACAAGCAGTGTGAGCTGACAACAGCATGATGTCTGCGTGAATTAAGTTTAAATTGTGCGGTAAGCAAGTGCTTAAATAAGTTGTTAAGACATTTTATAAAATGTATAATATACAAATAGGTAAATTTCGTTACATTTGATTCAGGAGTACTTGCTTTAACGAAAAAAAAAAAATATGTAGAACGACATTACGTAATGTAGTGCCAGTAAGGCAACCATTGTCAGTGTGAACGTATATAATTCAGTAACACCTAGTAATTTTTTCATTGGTCTTTTTTTTTTTTTTTTTTTGTTAACTAAATCCCGAACGGGACTAAACCCAATTTTGTTCGCAAGAATTGTTCAAGCAAAATATATAATCGTGTCCGTGTCCATTATTTTTATCACAGTTATTTTCGTATATAGGCATATGTATTTGAGTGTGTGTATGTTTATATATATATATATATATATATATATATATATATATATATATATATATATATGTATGTATGTGTGTGTGAGTGGTGTGTGTACCTAACGTTTATCTTATAATACGTTACTGTTCCAGACCGGTATCTAATGGTTCTATTCCCGGCCGGCGAGATCAATATTTACAGTCATCTCCCAGGGTTGAGGACTGATTGTAGTGTTGCCCTTTCATATACATACTGCGGAAGACAGTTTCAACATCGCCTTGTCGACCTCAGGTGTTCCTCCTGAGGATATAACAAGCCTCCAGGCCATCAACTCATCATCATTGTATTACAAAACGTATGATTACATTATCACTGACATGTATTAGTATTAGAAACAAATTATATTAATACATCTGCAAAAAGTTACTCAGTCTCTGAATTGTTACGTTCAACTGCCTACACATTGGAATTACGTTAGTTAGACAGCTGAAACAATATAATATTTTTTTTGTTTCAATATTTTTTTATGAGTGAGTGTAGTGTACATACATATATTATCTATTACATATTTGTGTATATTTATATTTATAAATGTGTTGTGTGTATGGGTGCTTAAAACTACAACGTATTGGCTGGTTTTATTCACGTGTGTATATGTGTTTATATATATATATATATTAAACACATTGTATGTGATTTTATTTACGGCATTTTCGTATTTGACGTGTGGGATGAAACAAATTGTAAACATTTATTTACGTGTTTTGTCGTACGTTTACTATACAGTTATATAGTTATCTGAGCAGTTAAATGTAGACGTAAACATTGTACAGGTCTATGTGAATTAAGCTCGTGGCAGTGTTTGTATTCATATAGCTCTGAAAGATACGAACTGGCTGAAGAAAATGAAAATTAAAAGGACTTTCAGAAGTGGTCACTATATCCAAAACAACATATAAATACTAAAACTTTAATTACTTATATTAAAAGGCTGCATTTTATAGGACTCCAAATAATGTAATAACTAGGTTGCAATTTTATAGATAGTAAAGATTTTAAGTACAGGACAGTATCAAATAGTAGTATTTTCTTAATAATCCTAGTTGGCGAAGCTATTTGAATGGCGCCACCTACCACGCGTGTAAAATGCGTTACTATATGTTCTCAAATAAGTTTTTTACGCCAACGTTGGGTCAACGTACGAAAAGAAGACTCACTGCGAAGAAGGTCGGAATTTCATTGCTAAGACACAACGATACTCATTACAAACCCTCCAACTTAGCTAAGAACGGCCTTTTCAGACTGTCGTACTTCAAAATATACTAACAATATGTATGCAAAACTCAGATAGAAACGAAGTGAACTGTGCGACTACAATATTGATCTTGCCAAAATATAGGACATAACAATATCTGCAAACCAGGAATAATATTAGAAGGAAAACAGCTTGTACTGCACTTTAAACAAAAAAGCAGGTTACAAACGACACAACCAAAATTATATATATGAGGGACCTTCAATTTGAACTACTTGCTTTGAACTGCAATTGAATGATATTTACCACAGTTATACATGTTTAAATGAAGTAAGCTCTTGAGACATTACGAGCGCAAATTAGTAGCAAAGCCTCTTGACGGAAGAAAGAGTATTTTTAAAATTCTGTACCATACTGGTCGTCCCTGAACACTATGGTGTTTACCCGTTGACGAAAACTAGACTCACAAAATAATTTAGATGAACTCTAATGAAGCACTAGTTTATTTCAAATCTTGGAATTACACAATAGTGAGACCCAAATAAACTAAAAGTGCCTTGCAGCCTTTTGTATTCTCGTAACTTATTGGCCCACGCACGTTAAGTTCCCACTCCTAATAACTTTGATGCCAAAATTTGTAGCTATGCTGCATTTGTTTTTGTGACGCATTTCACAAATTAAAAGTGTATATAGTGCATGTAAAAAGGAGATACAATATATTGTTTCGATAAGTATGCGATGTTTCCACGTAACGTGAAAATTAGCCTCGGATATAGGTACTGAGTGCACAATGCTCACTGGCTCACCACTAAGAGATATTTTAAATATACAAGTTTCCAAACAACTATCAGCCCTGTATTGTTAGAAATAAGGGTGGTGAGTGGGTTAAAATAATTTACCCATTCTTTAGGATTGCTATTGAAGATAGGTAAGAAAATCTTAGTCAGGGCTACTTTTGATCTTCCAGATACACCTGCCTGCACTATCTCTTCAGTGCTATTACAATAGTTCAGCATCTTTACTCTTTTTAATAGCTAATATATACCTTGGATGCTGCTCATCTTCTATTAACGCAAATAGGTTAACCCAAAGACATTTCCAAATATGTTTGTACCATATAATTATTTTCGTTAGAAAATTAAAAGTGAGAAATAGTTTTGAAAGTCACTTAATATTATTATACATACTTTGAAAATTGTAGTGCTCTTTCAGCAGACTCAGATGCCTAAAACTATGTCCAGATTAATCTTTTTTGGAAAATTTTAAGGCTCGTGTCTTGGTCTGCAGCTAAACAGCACTTAATTTTCTAGGGACAGTATTCTTAATTGTTAGTAAAATATGAGTCAAAAACCATCATTTTCGTTTGCTTAGATCATTTCAAACAAGGTTCAATTACCTTAGTATTCCCTTATCTCGTATAATTTAACACAACCGTATTTATTTGCATATATTACACCTTACGCTTCCAATTTTTAATGTTCGACGAAGAAGACGATGATGACGATGTATTAACAATGCCATCTGTAGACTGTATTTATCGTTCACTTACCAATATTTCACACAACACTATTTACAAGAAATTCCGAATACATTTAAAACATATCTTTTTCATTTTTCACGAAATCCCTGTACCACACGACTTTTGCATTGTGACATTAAGTGAATGTCAGCGCAGTCACATATTACACACACACACACACACCTAAACACACACACACACACACACACACACTGGAAATCTTTGATATACTATAACTGATAAATATGCTGTACATAAACGTTTTTATACAGTGACTTCATCGTCGGAACCATATTAGTGACTCAACTATTGGAACAAACCAACTTATGTTATAAGTTGTAAGCAGTCGCAGTTAAACGCTTATATGCCGTAAATTTGTGACCTCAAGTTTTGCGAGTTATTGCGTAAATAATAAAGATAACGTTGAGATTTATCACATTGTCTGTGTCACTCAGAATATTTTATTACTATTAATTTCATTTATAATTTAGAGTGTTTAATTTACAAAGCCAATTCATTAGAAAATATTAAGATACAGTTATTCTCTCGTAAATTGTAAAAATGTATTAGTAAATATTTTTTAAGACAATATTAAGTTCACTTTGGTAATTTTCTTGCGCAAAACTGCATTAAATACGTCTGTATTAAAGTTGTGAAAAAAACCTACAGTACTTAATTTATTGGTTGTATTTTAATTCATTTTTGAGGAATATTTATTTTTACGATATATTAAGATATAAAATAAATTAAAATAAACGACCTGATAAAAATGTAATTTAACTAGGCTCAGCAGAAAACAGTTTTACGCCAAATACGAACTGCATGAAAACCCGAATTTAAACTATTAATTCCGTTTGTGTTAACCACACAATAATAAAAACTTTCGACATACGACAAGTGATTACTTACAAAGGATACAAGAACATGATCTAAAATGTCGTATATTATTGCAGTGTTTTCACTGACTGCTGTTTAGAGCATAGATAAGTAGTACGTTTCTGTGTAAATATATTTCATTTAAGCGTCTTCAAAACAATTGCTGTATTTCACACAATAATGATTGTGTGGCAATATTCCTCTTCGCAAAGCAAGAAATTTGCAATTACTAATCAACGTAGTTAAAAAATAAAGTAAAGCTGAAATGTCAGTTATTGCAATAGAAATGTAAGGTCTTCCCTTATGTTTTCCTCATTGTATCGCTTACTGCATTTCCCACGGTCTGATAAGTAGAGTTTGTTACGAAGCAGCACAACGTCTATCGTACAAATACCGTACAACACTCAAAATAGAATGACATTCTAATCGTCTCTTGAAAGACGAGTTTGTAATAACGTAACAGTTTTTGAAAGCGACTTAGGAGCGCTCGCAGATATAGCGCGAAGACAGCCATAAACAACCCTGCCCCCCCCCCCCCTCAGCCCCTCACACACACACACACACACACACATTCCCGGAAAACTCGTTACTGTAAATCTATATTTTTCACAGACGAATATACATAAAATACCACCTTACAAATAATTTTTAAGGAATATATGTTTTTAAGCAATACCAATTTTTTTTTAATTATTGTGTTTGAACCGTGTGTAGTAAAAAATTTAGTTTATCTTTTAAATGTTAGTATTTTTTTGTCTGAAAACAGACCATGTTTTTTGACTGTGATAGAGGCCAACATCTTAAAAACATTATTTCCTTTAAATATTAGCATTCACTGTCAAATATCCCTTATTTTGTCAATAAATATCCATTGTTATATTTACAGTTCCATTTGCTGTGTTTGGTTTTCATATTACATAATAAATGGCAATGTTACACACATTTTATCAGGCCACTTATCAGACAGTTTTTATGTATGCTATCCAAGAAATTATTGGATTCTATCTTCTCCAGGACATATGTAAGTTATACAACGTCAAATTTAAGAAAAAGCACACAAAGAGAATTATTTGTACAAAAGAAGTTTTCTTTAAGGTTTAGAGAGAAGATTTATGCTTTTTTTCCTATCGTTTTGGTCCTACTCAATGTGTTGGCCTACAGTCTACTGTAGGTGACATGTCATTTACTATTAAGCCTTCATCAATATTCTTGATATTACAGGCTTTACGTGAATATCTACACAATTTAAATTATTGCAATGCGTACTATATGAGAATCAGGTAGGATGAATAGTAGCCTGAAAGATATACGAATTGTTAATAATAGCTTTATTAACAATTCGCAAAATATTCGCACAGATATTTCACCAAGTGATTCTCGTGAAAACAATACAAGTATTAATTTCTTGAATGCCAGCTCCATGGTCGAGTATTACCATCGACATCCTAGTACGTTCATCAACCGAGCACGGTACAACCGCTGGCTTAAACGTTAAGTAACAAAAGAAAAACGTAATATCTGGTGTTTATTGCGGGGGTTTAGCATGGCAAGGGGGCAGGGGGGAAGCAAGAACGCGCGTTAACAAATGCCAGTAACGCGATGATTGGGAACGCGATGCAGACAAAGCCAGCAGTTGTGTAATCCTGTAGGGCAGCCGCGTAGTTGTATGGCAGGGCTTATTGTCGGCGCGCCAGATTCTATTCCGTATTGTTCTCTCTAAGCGGCTCTCCTCGTCAATCATTGAATACCTACAGACCGTGAGCAAAACACTGCGCAATGTTCGGAAGCCGAGCGAATGTACGCTTATTGAAAACAATAGAAATACAATATCCTGATTTTTGTACTACTTTGGTGTCGTATTCTCTTATAAATATGCACCAAATATCTCACTGCACCATCAGTGAAAAAAAATATAAGAGATTCCCCCTGCAAAATTATAATGGGATAAACACAACATTGTTATTTCTTGACCATAATTTTTAAGTGGTGATAAAAATACGGTTCTGTGACGAGCACAAAAATTATTTTGTGGGGCGAATACTGTCAAAATATTATGTAGCTGCCACAGAACATTTTTTCTGAGCATTATTGAAATATAAATAATGAAAGGCACGTGTTAAATTAGCGTTTGTAGACTGTAGCGGCTTGGAAATATATTTCAAGCACTCAAAAATGAGTTGTTATTCTAATAGTTAGTATTTATTATGTTATAATTCTGCAAACGAACGCTTTGTTTATTTCGAGCTAATCTGGTACTGTAGCTTGCACTGTGCTATAATAACATATATGTTGCTGTACCACTGTATTGTGCTGCAAAAATTACTCATCCTGAGGAAAGGTAAGCTAGCGAATTGTAATAAAAACCAATTTTGCATAATTAGTTTTAATATTTAACGTTTATAGGAGGAGTCACGATTGTTAACAAACTAGTAAATATTACTAGGTTCGAGAATGGTGGACACGAATGTGTAAATCCAAACTGATAAACTTTTGTATAGTTATTCAGTGCGTGTATTCCGTAACCTTAAAATTAATATCGAATTATTATATTTAATGTCTAGAAGTGCATACAGTTGCTTGGGGATAAAGTGCGCAATTTTTACATCCTGGTTACTATTTTAGTTTCAGAAAATTTATATTTTACTGTCACTTTTAACTGTAAACAAAGCTACTTACTCTACTGTACTTAATAGTTAAAAGTCTGAGATGTCGTAATAAATAATATTTTTATCATTATTCTGGAATTTTCTTATAGTTTCGAAGAAAATAATCAGCATCGCATATCGCATGAGCGATTTCAGAAATGACTGCCAAATTAAGTTTGTAGATGCAACAAAAAACAGTTTTATTAAAATCTTCAGGTGAAAATACACTACTGCATTTATCCCGAGTAGCAAACCTACGCTGCACTACACCAACATCAGCAAATCTTGATAAATGAAACAAATTTTATGATGTTGAATGTTCGGCATAGAAATTTTGTATATAGTGCTGCTATAACATGTTTTTATTCTCACCTATACTAATCGACACTGTAATAATATGTCTGCCTTTATTTATTAAGCCGTATCAAAATATTGTGGATGATTTTACAGTTTTCAGAAAAACGTTTTCGCTATCACATAGCATACTCATATGTATACTGTCAGTGATTAATTTTGTGTTTTGTGTTTGTCTGACTGTTAGTCAAGTCAGGCATGTTACTGTTGGCAAACATTACGTTATTCCCTACGTGATATTGGATCCTGAATAACTTTTGAACAAGAGTACCTGAACATGTTCAACTACAGCATGCGGTCACACGGCGACTGAGTTCGTTCATATAGCGATTATTTCCTGTTTATCTAAACAGGTTTTGTACCTACATCAGAACGACATAACTTCTTGATCTGTATTATGGTTGGCTCGTTTATTTTATCAAAATATCACTTCAGCAAGATAGCAAACAGAAAATATAAAAGTAATAAACCGGCAAATATGTATAGGCAACAGTGCTTATTGATTCTTATATTATTTGTAAAAGTGTCACATATATTTAATACATTACAGTTGTATGAGAAGCGTTACATTATAAAAACGGAACACGGCAAACAATGTTCCCCCGTTATGTTTGATGTATGTAAACATTACCATCATTTTGGCCAGTAAAATTTATGTACGTGTTTACAGATCACAGTCCTTAACCAAACATATTTAACAAGCTGCTTGAACATGATCAGGTAAACAAGTTCAGTGTGCCTTGTGACCGTGAAATAAATCACTTAGAAACCGTCGTGTGCAAAATACTTTTTAATGTGTATGCCTATGTACTGAAAATATATGTTATTTCTCAAGCAACATGTAAAGTTTTATCAGATCTATTTTAGTGGTACCAATCGAGGTGGAGCAACGATAACACGTTAGGCTCGAATTCTGAAGGACCCGGGTTCGATCCCTCGCTCCGGCCATTTTGATTTCAACTATATATATAAGTAACTTTGATACAAATAGTATACATACGTTTTCATAAATTATCGTTTGTTTAAATTTTAATTTACGTAACAACTGAAAACCTCTATGTACAACTATAAAATAAATGGTTTCAGAGCATCGTTTTCGTTTATGAACGCTTAACATTATTTTCTGAATGGTTGCAATTTAACCTTATTTATGTAATATACTTGCTAAATGGCTAAGCCTGGGCATGCAGACTTCCGTAACACCGTGTATCGAGGAAGTGAAAGACATGCCAATTATTTTGTGTTCCACTTAGTTTCAAGATTTGAAAATTTTGAAAACTGGTGCATATGTTAATTTTTATGTATTTTGTGACATACATAAAGACTCATCTGGAAGGAGTAAGGGTGATTAGATATAGTAAGGATTTACCGTTGTACAAATTCTGCCGGTAAAAAAATGCTGCCCAAATTAAAAACGCCTAATTTAAGTAAAAGTACAACATGATATTGCCTGAAGGTTCTATGTGAAATCATGTAAATATCTTGAAATGTTGGGCTACGTGTTTGGACTCCGGTGTTAGATCGAACCTGTGAAAATTGTATTTCAGCTAAGGTTAAATAGTTGGTAGTATTGTAATGTCCGTGCTTTCTTTGCCGTTCTTCATTTACTACTTGCGCAGTTATGTTTAAGAGTGTGTGATAGATAAATATACAATAGAAACTTCAGATGATATTACACGTTTGTGAAGGTCAATATTGAAAAACCAGACAACAATCCCAGATATTGCCAACTTAATGAGCAAACATTTACCCAGAATTACGCATTTGTTTAACGTGATCTCTTGCGCCGCAATTAAAATTCGATATTTTGACGTCAGAGATTGTTCTTCAGAAATACGTTATTCGAGAAACATTTTTGCTCAGAAAGTTGGCAAAAACTATTGTCCAGAATTGCTCGTTTTTTTATATTCGCAAATTGATTTCGATAAACGTACATTTTTAAACTGATGCTTATAGCACAGAATTACGTCCCATGCCTCGCAAGAGAAGTTCTCGCCTGGCATATGAACACTGTTGTAGTATATGGCGGTGTTCTTTGCCACTCTAAACCACTAAACTTATTGATATTACCTTTATCTACTTGAAACTATGCTTCTATAATTTTAAAAAATCAGCATTCTTGTTAGAAACATGATGATGAAAATTAAACTGTTTTGTTGTGGTCAAAAAAATGTTTTGTCAATATGTAGCTCACCAAAAGTTGTTGTAGTGGTTACAAAAACTTTTTACTCTCACTGCAAAACGTCATTTGGGGCAGCGAAAATATTTTTTTTGTATGGTTCATAACGACAAAATATTTTGTGGTGATGTAACTCCGAAAATTCCACCTGAATTCATAAATCGCTAAACAAGAAGCCTGCAATGGCCTTGACTTCATACTATTCAAAAATTAAATTTTTGTGTAACCGGTTAAAGGCTCATAGGAAATAGACTACAAGGAAAACCTTACACGCCAGTTTGGTGTGGTGTGTATAGAGGTGATATGCTTCTCGTCGAGCGTCGTACTCTGGCTCTTATCGCTCCACTGTTCTCACGTGTCAAGCAGAAATTAGTAATCGTTACACATTACTAGAAAGTACTAGATAGGAAAGGCAAGCACGTTAACCTATGGAATGCGTGGGTCGACGAATCTCTCAGAATATGCTGTATTTTTTCTTTTCGTATGGAAAATAACTCTTAGTATGTAACTACTCACGCTCAATCTTGACCCTATAGCTCGGCTCTCTTCTACTGAGCTTGCTCAGTTATTAACACCCCAGTCTTATCTTGAGTTTTAGTACACTTTCCAAAATTATCTCAAACCGATAACTGGTCCATTTTCACTACTATGGACCACACACAATGAATGATGTGCATCATCGCTTTCTAAGTAATGCCATGTTTGTTACCCTTCCAACAACAAATATATTTATAAATTTATTTGCATCTGTATAGAAACATTTTACGTACAGCCCATCTATGGTTGTGTAAGATTTATCTGCTGGGCCTACTGTTTCATTCTCTCATCTGAGTTTGTTATCTACATGGACCCAGTATGTATGATGTCATCTCCAGACGCGCTGATGGCTGTGACGGCAACGAGGGCCAGTTTTAATAACGTGTGAAGTGAAGTAAAGCTGAGCACGCAGACTTCGAAGCCAGCATAAAAGTCTCCTACGTTTCTCAGCAACCGCTAAAAACTAACTGTAAAACATCATAACCGTGCCAAGATCGTGCTTGGTAATGCGACAGCAGCGTAGCCGACACCACAGCTCGCCATAGTCGTGGAGAGCTTGAAGAGAGGGGGGTGTGGGTAGGGTGGTTGGCAGTCCAACCCCCTTCATCCCCCGTAAACCTCAGCCTGCGCCCGGCGACGCGAAACCAACCCCTTTCTGGCGAGGGGCGGGCGCCGTGTCGTCACAGCTGCTAGGAATTACCACCGCTCTCACGGCCGACGTGTGATGCGTGCCTCGGGGGTGGTGACGTAGGGGTAGTAGAGAAGGAAGGATAGAGCAGTGTGCTCTAGAGAGGACAAACCAACCCTCACTCACCCCCTTTACAAACGAGCAGGGCGCGGGAATGCGAGCGAGAGAGACAGAGTCGCACGACGGGGTTGATGTCGGAACTGCTGACCAGCGGGTTCTGGTTGATCGGTCCTAGGAATTCTCTTTCGCGGATTCCTGCTTCCATCCCCCATTCCCCCTGATAGAAGTGCCACGGTTCGACAAACAGCAGCGATGGCCTTCTCCCCTCAACGCCCCTACCCTGGACACGCCTCGACAGTTCGTTGGTTGGCAGCGATGCTTTGGAAATCACGACAGGCTGTCAGTATTGTCTGAAGGGATGATGCTCCGCGTACTGTAGGATTAAAGCTGCACTGTCCTGTCTCTGCAGTGCGATTTTCTCATTGTGCACATCTCGTGTACCGTAAACCTCGTGGGCTACCTTGTTCCACTCAAAATTTTGGTATCGCGATATTTAGTGAATATAGTTTTAAATGTTAACTAGATTCGCCAAAGCAAATTTTTAAAAACTCGACTCTAATCATCTATTTATTACCAGAAAACCCCAAAACAAATATTTTGTTTGCAACAAAATTTCCGATTTCCGTGTAACAGTAATAAAATAAAAACATTTTTCTGCAGTAAAGTTACCTGTCTCGTAATTCAGTAAACGTTGACCGTCACGCGTCTGCTTTCTACTTTCTGTTACACTGCAAGGTAAAATTTACTACACTTACCGTGGAAATAATATCTAACGTTAATCTTAGAACTAATATTGTTGATTGACACTGCATAATGCATGAACAACAGAGAAAATAGCTGCCCAAAATCTATCAATATTTGCTAAATTTATAGGAAACAGAAAACTGTATTGAGGTTGATGCAAAATTGGGTTTTAATAGTTCGGGGTAAAATACTCACTTTTAGAGGAATATAATCTATTAAATAAATATTGGCCGGAAAACACACCGTTACTGTACTACAGACCTCATTACTTACAATACATGAAAACCTGACTGATCATGTTACTGTATAATTCTGCACTGTACAACACGTAGCATCCAGTTAAGTACGTCTTATCTGGAGGAGGCCTATTCTGTATATTTCAGTCCCTTTTTTCAAACTTTAAACCAAGACAGTTACCAGTAATTCTCTTCATTTCTTCGTATTCTGTAACTGAAAATGACGCCCTGACTCTTTCAAAAGTCTCGTGATTCCTTTTATGTAATGTTCAGATCCAAGGTGTTGTTGCGACAGAAAGTTCATGAAAACGGCCGACATAATTATATAAGTTGTGTTCTACGACCACCATGGTTGGAGAACGAATACGACTACAATGTTGCTTGAAAGAAGACGGAAATAGATAACTTTATATACCCTTAAATGTTTAAGCGTTTTGTAAATTTAAAATTTGTATTTGTTAACTTTTACGACCGACGTAAATGACAAATTCAATAAAACACGTGTGCTGCTATCTCTTGGCCGGAGGTAATAATACATTACCAGTTCGAAGCGCATTATCCTACTACTGAGACGCGATGATGTTATCACTTTTTAAATCGGAATTCAAAGAGGACAATAAGGATTTGTGCTTTTTAAAACTATATTAAGCAACTAGTAATTCAAAACACGAAGTGGAAAGTTAGCAAGATGTATGAATGATTTCAGAGCACATGCTACAGTGTTCCCAAGCATATTAAGATCCTGGTAAAGAGAAATGTTAGAGAATACGTTATAAAGACAGTCACGAGTGACTATCTTATGCGCTGTCGCTCTCGAAAGACAGTTATAGTTAACGATCCTTACAAGACATTATATTAGAGAACAGACCGTTTAGTACGTAGCTGCCAATAACAGCTGTGATGGCATTCCACAGCAATATGATCCACACTGGGCGTCTTGTGCTGTGAACTGTACAGAGACAGTGCATTCCCTGATCAAAGTATGCATAACATTTCATTGTTTCTCTAGATGCGAGGATTACTCCCGTAGACAAGCAGTTTACCAACTTCCTGTACAGTTGCAGTAATACTAGAGGAGCATTCCCCGTAGCCCAGAAATAACAGCATTAATTTCACCCAACTTACAAAAAATAATTAATAGAATGGGTGAGAGGAAGAACGTAAAGAGTCCACTTCAGTAAACTTTCGGGAAAATGGGAAAAACTGCTCTGCTACTAAACAAAATGTTGTATGGGAAATTTTACAATTGAAATTTGTTTGTTAGGATTTTAGGAAACAGAACATTACCTGAACAGCAAGGTATATTTTAAAGTTATGTACGTTAAAAGTTCAATGAGTGTTTCCCTTTTTGAACTCAATGAGTAAAGAGTACTTTTAAGTTCGACAAAAAAAACATGTGCTGTTTAGTTACAAGAAGTTCTGTTTCATCGTACCTACACTATACTAATTCCACATTAACAACGTAAGTGTTGTTCATTAAAAATACTTTAGACTTCATAAACAAATTCTGCGACTTTTGCAAGGAATAGCCAATCATGCCATAACTCTGAGGTTAAGAAGGGAATTTTTCATTTTCATAATCATTTCAAATTACAAAGTCCTATAGCTTAGTAAGGAATTATGGAATCCTTTATTTCTTTACCTTGATCGATTAAGGTACAGTACATGTAAAATACAACTTGGCTATCTCAGTTCATTTTCGGTAAAATAAGAAATGATTTTCTTTTCCAACTCACTAACGCAATTAGAACTAAAGATAAACAGTATTTCTAAGTATGCTCTACACCTGTCATATTGTAATATTTTGACTCTAGGAACATAAATAACAATTACACTAAGGTTAAAGTAAAAACTTTACAATGACGAAATTTATGAAAGTTTCTATTAGATTTCCTGTACGTGCTTAAGTAAAAAGAATTGGCCTGACGCATTGACAATGTAGTAGGACATCACGCTTATTCATTTTACATTAAACGTTATTACTTGTGCCCAATATTTCACACTTCCAAATATTTTCTTTAAATATGCCACGCTTGTTATTACAATGTTTTGAGGGCTTTTCAATTTGCAAAAATCTGCTATTTCAGAGTCTAGCCTGATTCGTAAAACGGAAAGATATAAAAGATTTATTTTGACTAAAGCTATATTTATCATAAATTATATTATTGTTTAACCGCTTACAGTTCAAATCTGAGATAATACTACGAAAACACAGCGCGCAAATTTTGTGTCCTGGACATTAAGGCAGTACGATTTTTAACGCCAGTGACATCGTCTCCTACATTCCTTTCTTTTGACTGGCTCAAGTAAATATAAAAGCAACACACGAAGCCTTTTCGTCAGTTTAAACGTTGCTTTAATAATTTCACTAGTTTACAATCAGGATCAAATTGAAAGGGTTCGACATGAAACAAGTGAACAACGTTATACAATAAGTAATAGGTTTCACTCTTCATGTCTAATATACTTTTGGATGTGTGTGTACATATATACAGTGTTCTTGGAATACCTCCGATGTACTTACCTAAGTTACACTTTGAACACTTTAAAATGTTCTTTTATTCAGTGTATTACAATGGACATTTCCAAGGCGGGCCAGACAGCCTCGCTTGTTCCACGTGCGATTTACGGTCTTATCGACTGTCATTTGGTCCTTGAAACCTCTCCAATTTCTTTAAATGAATTTTTTTTTTCGCATCTGGTTACAGTATATAATTATAAGTGATAAATTATTTTTTTTGGATGTCTAAATCAGAATGTAAAAATTATCAGTATGATATATTTATGATTGTAATATTTTTATTGTTAGTCGTATAATGTTATATATTTTACCGCTAGAACGTTATAATATTTATTAAAATCTAAAGTATTAGACTTATTCAATAGATGAGGATTAACAACATATTTATACCGAAATGCAAATAAAATATGAACATACTATATAAAATAATTCTACGGGGATTTTTTTTTGTCAGATCTACAGTATAATAGTTTAAAAGTAACGCGTCTGAAGTTAGCATTAATATTTTTAACATAACCTTTAATATAAACTGATTGTACCGGATGATGTCGTTTTCAGACACTTTGAGCCGTTTGCATTATTTGTTCCGTTTGAGTGACATACTGTATAGGACTAAAGTCAAACACGGCGTCTTTAAATAATAATTTTTATCATACCTGAATAAAATACTTGCATTTATATCACATGCGTAGCTAACGACAACTCTACAAACTATTTTAAAAGAAAGTTTAATAGCGAAACGGACACAGAAACGCCCATTTTCGCAGTTTTGAACTTTCTCAGAACACATGTAGATCCTAATCCACGGGAATCGAAAACAGAAACTTGCCGTCTGATGTGTATATGTAACGATTCGCTATGTTATTCTTAAACAGATGCGACGTAAGGACGTATAGGTTAAAATAAACAGCTTATTTGTGGCTTACTCTACACTGCATGGTTAAATAGGTATTAAGTCAATATATTCAAAGTTGTTACACTTCCGGTAGTACATATTTTTTTGATTTTACTATGAATAAGGGAAATTATTCGTACATTTATTTCAATGCCCGATGGTTTTTACGATGTCGTATTTTAGTACTATTGCGTTTGGTTCTATAAATGTTATAAGTATGTAAATACAATTGATACACAGTAAAATCATATTTTTCATTCAAAACAACACTTTCACTGCACAAATTTTCACAATAAGACTTTAGGCGTACGAATATTACAACTCAGATAACATGATAAGAAATACTATGAATAAGTTTAGATATAAGGTTTTCGATACCAATTTTTGTAACATTTTCGATACATCTATAATTTGTTTTGGTTTCTATTATATTGATAAATGGATAAAGAAGACATTTTTGCGATAATTACTAGTGGTTCATTATTCATTGAAAATATTTATAATTCTGGTCAATTATATTTTATTGTCACGATGAAATCTGTATAGGTACACATTTCAGTTTTTTTTTTAATTTCGTTGCTGTTATTCACAACAGTCTTTCCGTGTACCATTGCTATGGCTTTTACGGAAGCGTCATTTCGCATATAGTACGGGCTTCTTCCTATGATATGGAATATGTGAACACATATTCTTTGTAGATAGCTTAACTAAAGTTAAAACACACAAGTATATAAATGTGTTCAAAAGAACATTGCTTACCAGCCTGTGCAATGTTCCATTAGTAAAAAACACAAAATAATACCATTTTTCTTAAAAATCAAAACGGCTTTAGTGAGAAGCTTATTTAAATCTTATGTTCACTGGCGCCCGGGCGGCCATAATGAATCTCAATTGTTTCTTTGCTATGTCGGCGTGTTAAACAAACTCACGTCTCACTGCAGTAGTGACAGTTAAGAGGCCTATACACAATGTCCTAGATGCCGCGTCTGAGGAATGGAAACAGGCAGACACTAAGGTCTAGACTGGCTTGTACGTCAGCAAGTTTGTCGCCATCATACACGTTGTGCGACAACTTTTGATGCTTGTAATAACGCGTTTACAAGGCGGTAGCACAGCTATTTAGTTTGCGTAGTGATTGAATAATTTTTTAATAATTAGTTGTATTTTTTTTTTTAGCTGTAACATATGTTCCGGCTGAAATAACCTAGTCATAAATCTCCGAGGAGACATGTCTAAAATAAGGTACATAGTGCAATACAAATATTTCTGCACTAAATTTGCTACGTATTAGAAATATCTCAGTGACGATTTTTGCAATAAGGGTTAAAACTTAGGAAATAAAAAAAAAACACTGAAAAATTCAAAATTTTAAGTTATAGCCTACATAGATATTTTTTGTAAAGAAATTCAGGTCTTAACTATTTCTGATACGGTGTGGACCCGTTTTGAATCTTCTGGTGATGTTATGTTTAAGTTAGTTTACAGCGTTGCTCTCGTAAAAATCAAACTTAATTATTCTACCAAACTGTTAAGATATTATAATAAACTAAAAATTAAAAAAAAATATATTTTCATCGTCTGTCTGACGAGAAGTTTCAAACACCAAATGGCAGTCGGGAAGACCGTAAATCGTATTAGGCTCAAGCGAGGCTGTTTGGTCCGCCTTGGAAATATTCATTGTAATAAAGTGAATAAAATAAAATTTTGCAGTGTAATTTAGTTAAGTATATCGGAAGACGTAAATAATAATTATTTATGCTGCAATTTGCTTTGGCGCTAATTGTAAAGTTCTGAGGGACGATTTTTACTGATATAACACACTAGCAATAGTGTGTTGTATATGACGCCTGGCATTAAATAGACACAAACATTTAGATATTGTATAAATACTACTAATGCCACTATGGCCTTGCCTGAGTAATTCATTGCAGAAGTTGGCTCGTGCTGTACGCATATGAGGCTGTCCACAAGATAGCGAGAGCTATTGAAGACTGTCTTAAAAAATAATAGTAATAATTTAAATGTATTAATATTAATTTATATTTTGTAATCTTAATTTATCATAATATTTATTTATTTCTGGTCTTTATACGTGCCGTCGAATGGCACAAAGTCTTAGTAGTGGAACACGGGAGGAAGGGGGAAGGGTCGACCAGGGCTTGTTTAGGAACCATTCCAGTATTCGCCTGGAGTAATTTCTGAAAACCCTGGAAAACTGAAATCAGGATGGTCGGAGCTGGGGATCGAACCCTAGTCCTCTCGGATGAAAGGTAAGTGTTTGACCGCTGCTTCGCTGCCTTACAAGTGCCGTGACGTGTTTACAAATCACTAGGTTTTTTTATAAAGAACTTATGGAATGACTGAAATTAAGAAATATGTGTCTGTAGGGCTTCGGAATAGCTTATTTTTTATTTATTTATTATCATTTATAAACGACAGCATATGTCCCCTCTTTTTTAAATTAAATGTTAAAAACACACTTGCATAAGCTTAGCTTATGTTGGTGAGTGTGTGTGTGTATGTGCCACTAGACACATTTGTGACTAATCATGGGAAACGGGACCTTAACTTCCACATCGGCGATATTTAGTTTTTGGTGTGACGTACAAACTGATGAAATTCTGGAGAAACTGGTTTTGTTTTAAACAAATAACTTAAAAAATAAGTATGTGGTGGTTATTTAAATTTAATTGTTAACGTAATGTTAGGTCTGAGGAACACGGCTTTTTTTCGGCCCTCCTAAATATTTTACATCTGAAAGAAAAGGTATCTTTTCCCATGAATAGTCACATCTGTTTTTCTTTTCTTGTTGCAGTGTTTACTGTTTACTAACTGACAGAAATATAACTTAATTTTATAATTTGATACAACTACGTCAGCTAGTGTCGCAGATGATGAAAATTCGCTAGAACCTTTCGTGCCACGGTATATTCCAAAACAGTGTGGCATCTGGTACATTGTATGGTTGGATAACGGTTATATGACAAGGAAGGGTTGTTTACAGACGAAATACAAACATTATGGCGCAACAGCGTTATCGAAAACAAGTCGAATGTGGACACACCAATAACGAAAGAAGAGAACGCACACGTCAATTTGGATCCTAGTAAATTGTCAACTTTCCCGCGATAAATCAGCATCACTTCATATGTTATACTAAGTCCAGGTGTCTGACACTAGTTAGAGCGTACGATCTCCTTACTGAGCACCAACGATTGTTTCTTACGAACATTGTGATAGCTCCGAAAAATTCAACAAAATAGTCTGCGAACATTTTTTTCGGCAATCTTTTCACAATTCACGTTGTTGTGGATTCAACATTGTTACTGGCTATTACTAAACGCTATAGTTGATAAATTGTTGTTCCGTCGAGCTATTAAAGATTCTGCAGTTTTAACGAGACTTCCGTATATAAAAGTATAAAAATATGCAATTATTAATCTGTATAATTCAGTTACATTAAAAGTTACCGCAGAGGAGCTTCAGTCAGTTCCCAGGCCACAGCAATGTAAACAGTCCAGTTAAGGGCACGGTCTACCGCAATTTTTATCACTATTCATTTATTTTTTATTCGTACCAGATATTTTTATTTCTTATTTTAGAAACAAAATGTGACAAAATTTGGCTCGTATGATATTTTCTTATCTCTCATAGTTTTCGCGTAATGGCTTGTTAAAGTCATATTTTGCATGTTTCCGTTTTAACGACTACACTAAAACCAACTGATATACCAACCCAAAAAAAAAAATCACAGTAGATAAAGACATTGCAGGCTATAATAACTTGCTCATAGAATTAAAGAATAAAAATTATTTGTATGTTAAAAAAAGTTATTGAATTTTTAAAATTTTGTATTTTCATTTTTAGCCTTTTTTAAAATTCAAATAATTTTTATGCTTTAGTATTATGAGAGTCTCATTGTAGCCTGCAATGTCTTTATGCACTGTGATTTTTTTGAGTTTGGTATATCAGTTGGTTTTAGTGTAGTCGTTAAAACGGAAACATGCAAAATATGACTAACAAGCCATTACGCGAAAACTATGAGAGATAAAAAAAAATTTATAAGAGCCAAATTTAATCACATTTTGTGTCTAAAATAAGAAAAAATATCTGGTACAAATAAAAAATCAAATAATGATGATGAAAATTGCGGTAGACCGCACTATTATGAATAGTTATGGTTTGACGTTTCTCGTCTCGTATTAACCCGAAAAGCATCATGGCGTCCTGGTGGTCACATGACAGCCCCCTCTCCACCTTACGTGACTCTTAAATACTAACTAAACTTTAGTCCCTGTTTATCGCGTCTACTTGCGGAAGTACATTGGGGCGTGTCTGTAGGCATTACTCCGTCGCCGTGCTAGTAACTTGCCCCAGATATTCGGCAACCTTCAACACTGCACTTTACGTATATTATGCTCCGGTCTCGTGCCGTAACAATGTGCACGATTGTGTTAGTTGTGCACATATAATACTAAATTATAAGGATTATAAGATAGCAAACAGTTTCCTTTTAAACAATAAAACATTTTACTCCTTGGGTTTGTGAGCCTGGTCTTTTCGATTCTACATATTATATTGTCAGTTACCACGTGTCGGATGTAGGAAATTCTGTGTTATCTAGGTTATAAATACCTTGAAACATGTTATTTGAAGGCAAGTTTTTAGTGTTTTACCCATTTAGAAAGTCACTGATTGCTTCTTACGTTTGCAGTATTGGATATACACTTCTAATAGTGTGTGTAATAAAATGTTGAGGGCATTATTGCGAGTACCCTGACCAAAATTTTTCCCACAAAACGATCTTAGAAACTCATGCCACTTTTGATGCGTACGAATAAATTACGTTAACATACTTTTATATACACGAACATATCCCAAGAAATGTTCAAATTATGTATTACACATTTTTTAGAACAGCAACATGACACTGTGAACGATTGTAATTTGTAGGAACAAAACCAATTTATTTTGAAAAATCAATTTACTGAAAATTTTCGTAAATCAAGTAGGAACAAAGCCAATTTATTTTGAAAAATCAATTTACTGAAAAATTTCGTAAATCAAGTAAATAAGCAATTTTATACACCGAATATAGTGTAACATAGTACGTCTATAAAATGAACACTATGTCGTAAAAATATAAAATTATGTATTTATGACACGTGAACAGCCTTAACCTGGGAGTGCCAAGTCTGTCCTTATATCCTCCTTGACCAAGCCACAGAAGACTGTAAGAGTCGAGGAGAGTTAAGCGGTTCTGCCTCCAGAACGCCTCCCCTCGTGTTCCAAGTGAATTTTTGGAAGCTTTCTAGCCGCCTCAACATGTCCCTCATGTTTGACGAACCGGGAGATTAGGTTAAGCTTCGGGAAGAAAAGGCAGGAACCTCCCTAGCATGCCCACGCTGTAACAACGGAGCTGCGCTAAGGACGAAGAGAGAAGAGAGAGGGTAGGAGAGGAGAGGAAAGAGACTGGAGGAGAGCGACATAAAAGACGGTCCAATATCATCTGACCAAATGGCGTACGTGAGATGCCTGTGCTCGATGGGACCGGGGAAATGAAGCTCAGCACGAATGTAGTAAGGTCCGAACCTGACTTGGAGGAATACTGCCACAGAGATGTTATAGACTGTACGCTATAACATGCGCACTTTTCAACACTGTACTGCCTAGAATAATTATTACTACATATCGTTCACGTTGACCTCAGGTGCTAAATTTTGAGTGTGATATAATTTATACACTTTTTTCTGTTAGTTTGCATTAAAAGTGGTAGTACTCTATAGATAATCTAAAATTGAGAAAGTAACTACAGTTTCGAAAGTTTACACATCATCACAAACCGTCTATACAAAATTACAGACTGTCTATGACGTCGAGGAATGTAGTGGTAAACTTAATAAATTACCACATGCTTGACTACGCTAGGTAACGATTGTTAGTAATAAACTAAAACCTTTCAATAACTTTTCCCCGATATATTTTCATACAATTTTTCATAATGAACGTAGGACGTGACGAGCAGGAACGTAAAGACAATAGAACCTCTCTTAAGCTTGTGCGGGTGCAGAGCGTACTTATTTTAAAACTAAATACCTATAGTTCCAAAGAATCGCTTTTATTTGTATTGTACTCACACCGCCGAAGTCATTTTGTACTTCATATATTTTCCAAATTTTCACAAATTTATCGAGATCTAATGTTTTCACGAAATGTATAAACCCGTATTATGGTGCTGAATATTGCCAGAGATAAAAAAGTCACTTTTAAAAACCAAATTATCAGTTATTTATCCGTTCCGAATGTAGGAAACACTATTGGAATATTCGCTCACATATTTCATATTCAAATGTAAGTCGTAGTACACACGATGTTTTAACAAAAGCGAAAATTGTACCACTTAACCTTGTGACTGGGAAGGTGTGTTCGACGAAGCCAAGTGAAAGAAGATACGGTCGTTAATATAAGTAACACGAACACAGTTGTCAGAATAATACTGGAATCACAATAGCGCAACGGAGGCAACGCGAAGGGTGCGACGCGAATTAAATAACATTCCAGCCAATCATATCGCAGCGTATGTGACGACAGCGCGATAAAACATACGGACGCACCCCGAATTGTCCATATAAAGTATTTCTACTTTATTCGCGTCGCGGACGTAACAAATATAAAAAACGAAAATTAATTTTGTGCCCAAATTTTGGTGAAACCGGTGAGTTGGCAGTAAACTGCATTTACACATTTTACGAGAGATTTTTGTTTCTTATATTAAGCTAACCATCGACTTTTTAAGCAAATGTGTAACGCGGGAATGCCAGAAATATAAACAGATACACAGTAAAATAATAAAATTATGTAAATATTAATTGCTGTTTTACAAGATGTTGGATGAGGACTAGGAACTAATCAAATGGTGTACGTATATAAATATGTATAGACATTTTTACTCCAAATTTGTAGCAAATTTTTTCCGATTTTTGTGTCATATTTTCAAGATAGAGGCGGCAATAGGCAAAAAAAAAAATTAAAGGCACTTTATTATTTTTTTTACTTTGAAACACGTTTAGAAACTTCACATACATAAACCAAAATTAACCTAATACGATTTTTCGGAAAATTCGCACTGGACTAATGTAGTATATTTACAAATTATTAATAAATTAAAAAATTCTTGGAAATTTTACATTTATTATTTGCAGTGCCATAAAAATTTTTCCGAAAAATTCAATTTTTAAGTAATTTTTTTTTCCATGAGTCAGGTCATTAAGGTTTTTTTTTTTCTGTTAAACATATCTTGCGGCGTTGTCCACGTTTATTACTCGTAACAGCGAGCATTTACTTCAACTGAAGAACCTCTTCGTACGCCAAATTAGTAGCTCGGCCATCAAGTGTTAGTATATCCAAGCTGCAGGTTGAGCTTACTCTGCAGCTGGCTACACGTAGCTATTGCTGCCATGTGGAAATACGTCCTAAGTCTATCCCTGCCAATCTTAACAACGGTCCCCGGCCTTATTTACGGTAATAACAAAACAGACCATGAATATGAGAGAGTGTTTGGATGGTAGAAGTAGTATACGTGGTATGATGACTTGTTACATCTAGCGCGGTTATTGATGACAGTGCCTTCAATACGTACCGTCTAAAGTTAGTAAAAACAAATAAAATATTCAGTCACTGGGCACATAGTGATTGTACAATCATATGTAGGCTACTTGCTTCTTTTTTTTCGCATCCTCTGCTTTGAGAGGTTTACAAAGACTACGCGCACATACACCCTTCCTTATAATAAAAACTGAGCTAATTATTTTTTGTATTTACGTTAGCAACATTCTGAAGCAAAAATATCTCATTGTCTCAACTGGTTAGGTAGATATCATGGGTGAATAAGAAAAAAATTGCGCTTTTTCACCTTTTCAACGATTGAGATTTTGCACCATATTACCATCACGTGTTATAATTTTATTAAAGTTTCCACTTGAGGTGAAAATTACGACGACAACCCATTGAGTCAAAGTGTAACTAACGATTCATTTAAAAACATGTTTTATTTCTTCACAACTCTAAGAGTTCGGATTTAGAAAAGTTCAGAAATTAGTTTACGGGCATTTACGTACTAATCATCATACAATAAAAAGCAACTCTATATCTCGAAGGTTTCGATAGCTCTCAGCATGAATGTATCTAAAACACGTTCCATGTCTGTCACCCCCTCAGGGTTATAATTTCGAAAAGAAAATAATTTTTATATACAATTAAGGCTATTGTATGGGTGTCAAATTTATGTGGAAACCGTGACGATAGCCCGTTTATTTTAAAATATATAGATGATTATTTGAAAACACATTTCATCCCTTCTCATAACTTTCCACCTCCTTGCGTGTCAAATTTCGAAAATTTAATAAACTACATTTCAAGTACTTAAGTAAGCATTAATTTTAAGCAAAATCGTGTGATTATCTAAAATAGTCAGTTAGAATATTTATATATCGATGACGAACTGAAAACATATTTTATTTTTTTATTTTTACATCTTTGGTGTTGAATTTGGAAAAATCTGGAAATATAGTTTCGGTCTTTAAGAAATCATAATTCCGAAGCAATGATGACGTATTAGAATGCATTGGTGTGTGGACATACGCCATTGCTCATGTTTTTCTGATCAAACTTGTGTTAAATGACAAAGTACAAAAAAAAGAAAAAACTACATAATACACACAAATAAATCCCAGTAGAATTTTGTTAGTTTTTTTTTTTTACCTTTTTTGTTCATTATTATATTAGACAACCAAGAATCCTAGAGATAAAATTCAGTCGAATATCGACACAACACCCAAACACAAAAGACAGACAGAAATAGAACCAGATTCCCAATATGAAAAAAGGATGGAAATAGACAAAAACAGTGAACAGTGGACAACAAACAAAAGACACTGTTCACTGTTTTTGTCTATTTCCATCTTTTTTTCGTTTTGGGAATCAGGTTCTATATTTCTGTCGTCTTTTGTGTTTGGGTGTTATGTCGATATTCGACTGAAATCTATCGCTAGAATTCTTTGTTGTATTATATAATAATTTTAAAAAAGTAAAAATTAAAAAAAACTGACAAAACTCCTCTGGGATTTTTTGTATGGTTTATATCTTTTTTGTTCTTTTTTTTTTTTTGTACTTTGTCATTCAACACAAGTTTAATCAGCAAAACATGAGCAATGGCGTATGTCCACAAACCAATAAATTCTAATTGTAAACTCTCATTGCAACAAACATTTAGAAATCTCAAAGAGCACGTAGATATCTCTACTGATTCGATATGTATGTAAAATTAATCGAATAAACATTTCACGTATTTTCACCACCTATATTGAAGAAATTCGAAATGTCTTGAAGTCATATCTCAGACATTTGCAGTTTGATATGTCAGCCAGACAGTGTGTAGGGTAAAGGTGCCATCAATGGACCGGCTAAACATTATATGTTACAACGTAACAAACGATAAACCAGAATGGTTGAAAAAAATTAAACTCATATATATCGATGTATTCCACTGGCTGACATCGTTAAAAATATATATAGTACGCCTAAAATACTTTTACAAATATATATTTTAAAAATATGTGCAAATGATCCATCAATTGGTATAGGGTTCCATGAATTGACCACACTAAATATCTACCGTGATTACAATAAATGTGTCAATACTTGGTTAACTGCACAATTAAAACAATTAGCACGTATTATGTCCTGGACATAAGGTACGAAATTGAGAAAAATTTAGAAAATCTGTTAAAAATATCAAGGTTTTAACATTTTAGAATCGCAAGATTAGCTTATTATCAGTAGCAGGGTTCATTTTAAGTTTTGTATTAATAACACTTAATGAAAAACAAACACTTTAAGTATATGCAAAGAATACATTACTGACAAGTGTTGCAAAATAACTTTTTCTTCCTTCTTTCACGCCAGCACATACAACATGAAACCACTTTTTGCATTAATACTCTGTACCATATCTTCCTCACTCGCAGATTCGCAAATATCACAAAACCAAGATTATGTAACCATACAAAGTCCCTTTCGTTTTTCAGATGCCGGTTGTTGAGTTATTATAGCAGCGCGCTTTTTGGAAGGCCTCTGAGTTGCTTCTAATACAGATTTGTGTGGAGACGAAGTAAGTTCAGCTGCTTTTGTGGTGCCTATTTCTTCTTGCTTGTAAAGAGAGCGGCAGCTGATTTTGGAAGTGGAGATGTTTGTTTTACTGACTTTTACTGATGTAGGTCTTAGACGAGGTGTAGAAATTCAGACTTTACTGCATGTTGCTATATGTCTATTCAATACGCAACATACTATTTCATGTGTATTTACGTTTTACATAATAACGGGATAGTATAACCTGCTTTTCAAATTACTTTCGTATGCTAATTGCTAACTATTTAAAATAAAATAAATCCCTACTTAGATTTTATTTTGTTGTTTTATACTTTAAAATGTTGGTTCACTGAATCTCTTAAGAGTTAGTTATACGGCATTTTTTAAATAGTAGTGAAACATTTTGAAGTGTGTCTTCTTTTCGTAGACAAACGTATTGGATAAATTTTTAATTGCTATGCAAGAACAAATACTTTACGTACAACGCTGCAGCACGTCTCACACGTCCGGCCCACTAACTCTTTACATCACGACATAAACACTACACAATTCACTTGCAAATTTGCCATAATTTTGTATGGGTTGTCATCTACAGTAATCGATTTTGTGGTGATTACTGCTTGTACGAGAACTGTAGTAAAATGTTAGTTCAGAAATTTTTTATCAACTTTTAAATTTCATCCGTTATCCTTAATTTGTTTTAAATTCAGGATGCTTTACCTCCTGCTAATACCGAAACATATTAAAATTAAGCATGGTAGTGCAACTATTTAAACTATTAATTTAATACCCTTAAAATACATGAAATGCCTGCAAGTGCATTGTCACTTTGTGATGCCACGGATGGACCACCTGTCCATTCATGGCACTAAAAGATGGTAAACCATAGCACTGACTCCATGTTACCTTGAACATGTGGCGCTACATCGCAAACATCAAATACAAACATTGCCATTACGGTAACTTGCTAAACAGGAAACAAGCTTTCATATGCCGTGCCAGTTACACATATTTCGTCACTGTACTGATGTGCACGAGCCTTCAATGAAAGTGTAAAAGTCACGATAAACCTATTCAAAACTTAGCAGACGGCGGCGTCGTGAACGCATCCTTCTCCGCACAAACTTCTTCAGCAGATAGTGCCTCTGCCGCGTCTAGTTTACCGCGTCCCACGAGAATGCGTTGTGCTCACAGTTTCTGAAATATTACAGTGGTCCAACAATGGCGCTGGTCCATTGATGGCACCTTTCCCATATACATATATATATACCATAAAAATTAACAGTGTGAAGCAATTTTAGACGGTTACGCCCTTTTTTTAAAACACAAGCAATCAAAACTTAAAATTAAATAGAGTATCGTGTAAGTAATTACGTACTTATTTCGTTATAGTAGGTCTTAAGTTATAAAAGGTGATAAATTCTTAATTAACTGTCGACAGTAAATACACTCTAGTAGTTGATCTAACACTTCCTTTATATTTTTTTTGACGTAAGCAATTTCGTTTGATCCGGGAAGAGATGTGAAATGTGTAACGAGAAAAATAAATATGTACACAATCAGGCTATATCAAAATGAGTTTTGCTCTACTAAGGACGGTGAAATACGATTTGGAACTTATTTCATCTTACGGCACTTGTTCCGGCGTGCATGTATTATACGTGAGAAGAACACAGGTGCCCGTGGGAAATAAAAGAAATGTTTAGACAAGCTTTCTTGAACGCAAATTAAGTACTACACAAGGGATGTCGTCCTCGTAATTTTCTAAACAATGTACCACTGTTTCATCTACATATTTACAGCGACCAGGTCTCGGAAGATAATTACTTGTGCACAGAACGCGGAAAGCCAGACTTCGTTCATTAGAGGAACTGGTCGTCTTCGTTACGAAAGAGAATCAGTTCCAAGAACAATATATATGACCTTTCACTTCTTAATGAAAATTAAACACACGAGATTTATTGGTCCACGAAGCTGGCATAAATACTCGGGAATTATAACGAACGAAACAAATACTACGTCTGAAACATGCACTATAACTCATTTCAAGTGCAAACACATTTTTTAAAAGCCATTCCGTGAAGAAAAAAAAATATTACTGCTTTTTAACACTTCATTCTGACTGATAATTTCAGAGTGATACAACACCTACACAGCTTACAAATAGCTATAAAATTAGAAAATTAAACTAAAAAAAAAACCACAACCAGTACCACTATAATTTGTTCGTTACATGTGTTATTACCCATGAAATTGTACCTGCATGGAAACATTATTCAGTTTCCTACAGATAAGATAAACCTCGTCTTAACTTAACGTTATAAGAAAGTTTCCACGATACACGTAAGTCTCTAACACATAAAAACGTATATTAAAAAAAACTGAATATTTAAATGCAACAAAACATAAAGCACATTGTGTGTACACATGTAACGAATACAAACGGTGAGCCCAAATCTTACATTCGACTACATTTTAATTCAGTTTTGGGATTGATAGGTTGTTTTGTGGGTTTTCGCCTTGGTGTTTTGTTCTATTGTGCTTCGATTCCATGATGTTTAACTATCAGTTTTCTTTGCTTAGCGGTCATCCGTGGCATTCAAGGGGAAATTTTAATTCCTACTTATTATTTTTTGCCTTACAAGGGATCTTTTTTTTTTTGTCAAGGTTAAAATTTTATTATTAATGTAAGTTTTATTTGCAACTTTTTTAATGTTAATACTTCGACAATTATTGTAAATATCAAATAAAATAGAACTATATTTTTGTACGCAGAAATGTATTCAAATATTTGTTATCAAATAAAAAGGTATTTAAATCTGTCCATCCGTATGAGAGTTACGAACCGAAAGACAGACGTACTCGTCAAACTTGTAACGCTTCTTCTTATTGATCGTGGATTAAAACTTAATTAAATAAGAACATCGCAATAAGTAATAGTAGTTAACATTAACGACCCGCACTTAGACAATATGTGTTTACTGAAAGTAACCTACTTGAGTTATCAGTCACATGACCATAACACTATATCACCATAGGTTAGCCAAGTTGTGATCGAACACATGCCGTAACTATTCCCATTCTCTTTTAGGAGGCTTGAAAAAAAAACACTTCAATTACATTATAAATGACCTCAATTTAATTTTCACGCTACTCTAGTTTATCTGTTGACTTATCGCAAACGTTTCATGAAGTTTTGGGTGATACGTAATTCTAAAGCCACAAACGTTAAGAAGCATCTCAAACAGCGGCAATATGCTTTCCATATAGTTTTCGTCATATAAAAATTTAGAGTTAGTCTTGTTAAATATAAATTTTATTAAAATTAAAACTCATGTAAATTTTATCTGAGACAGTAAAAGTTTCGTTAAGTAAAAATATTTACAACAATATTTTCATCTGTCAAAACCATATGCTTCAAACTCTGGTTTAAGCTTTCAATTCGGGAGCGTTTATTGTTATAAGACAGCCAGTTTTGTAGGATAGAACAAGAACTAATATCATTGTTTAATTTTTTTATTGCTACATTTTTTCTGTGGTTTTACATGCCACCGAAAAGCTTTACTGCCTTGGTGGAGATACACAAGAGAAATGGGAATAAATTGGTTAGGATCCATGTGCATGAGGCCTTCTGGGGCGATTAAAAAAAAAAAAAATTTGGAACACTGAAATCAGAATCGCTGCACTGAGCATTAAACTTGGGTCCTTTCAAACATGAAGCAGGTGGTTTACTTCTGCTCCACCTCGCTCGGTTTGCTCCAACTGAAATTGTCTTATTTCGGATAAAGATATATTTAAACCAAATTTTGTAATTTGACAGGACATCAGTAAGCTCTAATATCAGTAGTGTACATTATTTCATGTCCTCATAGCACTGCGTTACTTAAAACATCACCGTATTACAAATGCAGATTTGTCCAAATCGTGTGTTGTAATGGATTGTCATGAAAGCATTGGTTTTAGACATTTCTGTCATAGAATTTCTATTTTTGGATGAAGAGATTTTTGGCTTAAGGGACATGCTAAAAATATCTGCCAAACTTGGCACTTAAAATATGTAAACAGAAACATCTTTACATATAACTTCAATATCTCAGACAAATATCTTCAGATAGTGGCCAAGTAAATTATATACTTTAATTTAAATGTTCTTTGTAACATTTTACTAATTTCAATCAGTACCAGAAGCGAAACTTATTAACTATAAACTGTCAATAAATTAAAAATAGTTGTTTTGGACATAATTTTGTTATGTAGCACTCACCTAAGCAATACAGTTTTTTATATATCATCTTGAAAACTACGCACTAATATCTGCCCAACTTGTTACTTAAATGCATAATGTATATGGAAATATTAACACATTGGTTTCAAATTGTTTAGCAATTTTTTTTTTCAAAACGTCGAGCATGTAAGTAAACTGTGAAGTTAAGCTATGAAAGATTATATTAGTAATTTTTTAATGACTAAGACATTTTTAAATACCAGACAAAACATAATTTTTAGGGTAAAATTGCACCAACATTAGTGAAAGTGGGATCATTACGGTAGCAACATATGGTGTTTCCTTGATTCGACCACAACTTTGTAGCTATTATTTTGATAAACCTTGCCGTTGATAAATGGGCTTTATATGCTAAAATTGTATTTAATTTTGTCATAGAGTTTTACATACGTTTAAATTAGAAAATGTAGCTATCCAGTGTTGCCTTTCATCTTTGTGTGAACTAACAATTTAAAGGAGAAGAAACACAACAAGGGCAAATATTGGATTTAAACTTCTAAACTAGAGGGCAAGTTGTTCTTTCAAATCTATAAGTTTTTTTGTTGAATATATAGTAAATGAGCTTCATTATAAAAATTATAGATAAGTTAGGACACAAGGAATGACTAGGTGGTTTATTTATAAATTAATATAATTGATGCAATGCCGGCAGAAGTCTATCCTGTAGAAATGTTTACAGTATAATATTAAATAGCATACTATGGAAGGCTTCGATTGTTGTAACTTAACTAGCAAATTACTCGTGATGTCAGAAAGTATGTTAATCAGAGAATATTTCAAGGGCTAATTATTTATATTTTTATAATTTTAATTAATACTGTAAGTATTTTGAAAATTACATGAATTCAAGATATCGACCTTCCCTTTCTGTAAAGCAAACGTACATTTTCAGCGAGATTTCTTTCAGATGGTGTTACAATTAAGTAACAGATGAGCCCGTCATCACTACAGAAGTTATATTACTTGGAATCGTGGATGAATCATCGAAATATTGTAATGCATATTAATAATAATAGCTGTAATGTTTAGTTCATTAACGACTGGTAGTGGTTCTTTATTCGTCTTGAACACGGCTTTGTGTAAGATAACATTAAATAAATGTCACAGTCGAAAACTTCTCAGTGTTGTTTGTTTGCAGATCGTGATTGTGAACAAGTGTAATGCAAATACTGGTATTTAAACGCTTCGCTATGTAAGGCAGTTGACGTAACCAGGGCGTAGGAACTTCTTTGGGTTTAAAGGAGGATATGAGGTCATGTAGAGCATCCGACACAATTTGTGGGCGTAAATGTGCACCTCCCGAAATTGAAATACACAGGAAGGTATTTCGGATGTGTTACTTGTATTTACAAGCAAAAACTTTTTTAATTAAGTATATGTCTTATTGTCATAATATGTTAAATCTGTACCAGTATTCAAAATAAATTTTTTCGCAAACGTCTATGTATCACGAGCTAAATCATGTAAAAAATTACATCTGTGTAGGGCAGGCAGGTTTATAACAACGGTTAAGCATTGTTACCAACATGCAAGGACTAAAAATTGTTTTATGATACCCACCCTTAGTCTTTTACCACCTAGTGAGAATTAAATTAATTGAAAAGTGAGAGGGGCTCCTCGCCCTCTTACCTACGCCACTAAAGACGTATAAATTCAGCAGGACGTACGAACGTGACCAGCGAACCTTCTATAAACGGCGTAACCTTGTCAAATTTGGCGCGGTGGCATGGTTTTGTCCGTGGAGCAGGCCGGTGACGTAAGAGGATGAGACTTGGGTAAGAGCGTTCTAAGCGACAGGTTCGCTGAGGGTAGGCATAGCAAGGCGTCCCCTCGCCTGCATTATTAATCCCGAGGGCAGGGCACATTCCACGCTGGCGAGGTGTGAAAGCCACCCTAGCACAAAGCTATTCCAGAGGACAGCAGCGCGACAGAGCGGCACAAATAGTCCTCGCCATCGTGCAGGGCGCGTCATTGTTATTCAAACAGTTACCGGCCTGCTACCTCCCTTTCAGAGCCGCTCCCTCGAGGGATGTTTTTCACCAGGTTGAGCAGCTAACAGAGCGGGGTGTGAGCGAGTCACCGAGCGGTTAAGACGTGTGTGAGAGCGCGACAACCCGCCAGCTTGTAAATATTCGCCCTTGTCGTGTACAGGGTGTGCCTCTCTCTACTTCACCCTCACATGCTGCACAAGCTACGACCATTTCTTGCTAAGATTTGTCATGCTGTGTTTAGTGGCTAGTGATAAAATCTCGAAACCAACTAATAACTAATTTTCGTCTAAATGTAAACACAATTGTCATTTGTCTATAAAATACAGATGCATTTATAATATATTATGTACCATTTAATGAACACATATTTTAAAAAACAGTTCCTTGAAATTTAATATAAAACATAAAGTGAAGTAGCCGGCCTTAGTAACGTGGTTGGTTGCATGCCGGCCTAATGTGTGAGAGGTCCTGGGTTCTAGTCCCAGAACGCGGCATGAATGTTTGTGTCGTTTACTTAGGTTAAGATATGTAAGCCGTCCTTTATTAGCTTAGCAACATAATACAAGGGGGCGTGTTAATAAACAGTCTAACATAAAATATAAGTGAACTACGTGACCATTTCTCGTGAAATATCGCTATTACGTTCAAGTGTCTTTCACAATAAGACGCCGAAGGAAATAGTAACTAAGTAACAATTTTGCGTATGTGTGACTGAAATATAAAACAAGACGTTACCTGCATAACTGAAAAGCCTACTTTCCTCAAAGTGGGCGCAAATTAACCCAAAGATAAAATAGTTTTGTACAACTAGGAATATTAAATAATAATAATTCAGATTATTCCTGTGATTTCACCTAACATGGTGGGCCTGCAACATTAAAACTTGTATTAATAAAGTTTTAAATATTAAATTCGCATTCATTCAGTCCTACAGTTCTTGAGATATATGCATTAGAGACTATGTGTTCATGCCAAAAAACCTTCAAAATTGGGTGGTATATATTACGAAACATAGCATGACCAAACAACTTTAAAATCATGCTACCTTACTTTGTACGAAATGTCTACAGATTCTGAGAAATTTGGAAAATGATCCTCAGATATTTCATGTCGCCAAAAATGTTCGATGGGCAAAAGTTTTTGAAATATGAATGCGGTATGAACAAAATACATAAACCATAAGACGCCGCATTTGGTACTTCATTATACGTGCATATAAAGATGTGTGAAATTATGTTTTAATGATCATTTTAGAAATCTCATACGATATACTTAGGTTTCAAATCCCGCCACTTTGTAACTGTTTAAAACAGCGTGAATGAAACACGTACAATTCGTGCCACTATGCATCGAACTACTATATATATATATATATATATATATATATATATATATATATATATATATATATATATATATATATATATATATATACACGCATGTGTATATATATACATATATATATATATACTCACACACAAATAGATTTTGATGTAATTCGATAAAATATTTAAAATATTTTATCAGACAGATTATGTTAAGCACATAAAAATGGCTGCAATTTTGAAAATATAACAGGGAATAAACGAAATGTGTAAAAATAAAGTCAAATCAAGTTACTAAGAGCTGAATGTATACGAAGTTATGAAATTCGTTCCACTGGTTCAAAAATGTTTAATGGGCCACACACATGGACACACTCCAAACACGGACACACACGCACACAGACAGACCCACAGACAGGAAGGTGATCTCGTAAGTCTACTTTCTCCTTCGAAAAGAAGCTAAAAATATTTATCATTATCTGTTACTTAATTTATTCTTTGCTCGGGTTTGTGCCTGCCAAAATATAGTAGAAATTTAGCAAAATATAAACCGTACCGAATGTATTAAAATAATTTTGACACTTAAATGTTATTACAACTGCATGTTACACAAATGTACGCTGGAACTTTTACAGAAATCTGTAGCTTTTTCGGAATAAATAATGAAAAACCTGTAAAATTGCCATTTTAAGTAATATATTTTACAACCCTTTTTTATTATTATTTTTACTTAGCTCTTCCTCTCTGTGTTATTTTATAAACGTAACTGTAGGTGCTGTCCGGTATGTTCAACGTTTGAAATGCGGTTGTAGCAAAAATGGCACTGAAAATACTACACTTAGTACTGAACTACTATTTTACATAAAACAACAAGGGAATGATTTTTTAATGATTTGACAAAAATTTATTAATGAAAGATTGAACTTAACGTGCGGCATCTGCAGCGATAGAGTTGTTATATTTGCTATTGTGGGTTAGGTATACTCTTATTAAGACCCTGCTTGAATGTTCATTTCAACCATCATGTATTCGTACGCTATGTGAAAGTGTGAAAATTGCTGTGTTACACATAAATGAACACAAGGTAGATAAAATGTCCAACTCTGAAGACTGATATCTGAAACAAAAAGAAATTTTATTTATTTGTTATAATATCTCTTGATGGGACCCTAAAGCTTTCGCTTTACTGTGTGCTGGGATAACTTAAGTGTGTAAAAACAGAAGCTGTTTTTTGGTCAGTTCGTAACTAACTACTACTATTACTCGTTTTCACGTTAAAGCTAATTTACTTATATTACTGGAATGGAACCTTATAAATTCAAGTAAGTCGAACTTGTGCGACGAGATAGGCTTAACTGTCACTTAACATAAAATATTTGAAAATACATTACATATAAATTTTACATGAATATTAAAACAGCCAGCGTAAAATAAACTTCACTGGTTACTGTAAATGATTTCCTTACGTTACTCAGTTCCAGAAAAAATCAATTTCTCTAAATGACAATCGCCGTATTTTAAGTCTATTTTGAATAACTTTTTTAAAAATGTTTTCAGGGATCGTTTAGTAAATAATAATTATTTGTCAGAAAGACACCTTCCCCTCAAAATCGTAAGCTCTATATGCTTGTCCCCAAAACACTTTCCTCAGCAGACATTTTGTCTTTAAGCTGTGGGTTTTGTAATTTTCGTCACAAATTGGTAAAAATAATTCTCTCCTCCAAGCAGACACAAAAAAATTCGCCTATCTTACTGATATTCATTCCTGAAACATTTCTTGATTACTTTAAAGCGTCCACTGATTATTTTGCTGGACTTCACTGTTTGTCGACAGCGAAATCTTTAGAGACGGTTAAAGATAACATTGCACGAGGATAGTGACTATAAAAGGCGTCTGCCCTGGCCATTTAAGGATCCATTCCAGCATTCTCCTAAAACTGTTTCGGCAAACAAATAATAATCGTAATCGTGTTGTCTGGAGCCGTGGATTGACCGCAGGTTCACTCGAATGCGATTCCAACATGATACTATTGCACTAGCTCGCTTAGTAGAGGGCATTTATCTATAGCTACCGTATTTGACTCGCGTGGAGAACGTAAGTTACGGCACGGTAGGTATCAGAATGCGCAAGCCACTGAACTGCCACACACGTCTGTGTACCTCGTTCACTCTAACCTGAGAACTGAAGTAAACAAATGTCATCGTATTGTTGTACCATGCCAGTTTCTTATTGGCTCAGTATTTGTTGAAACCGGCCCACTATTTCAAACCGACAAAACTTCGTACAGTTTGAATAATAAAAATTAACAACGCACTTTAAGTAAAAATCAATATTGCGTGAATGTTTCGTGCATGCCATTAACTTTTTAGGCGGATATCACTTATTACTACGAGAATATTTATTGACTTAATGTACAATAACAGAATATATATACTCAGTTGCAGTTAACTCAGGTATTCATGAAAAGTAAATCTGGTACTGTATTCTATTATATATATTGTTTTAAACACACACATAATTTCTTATTTTCAAACCTTGACAAATTAAAAGGAGCCTATTTTATTGCAACCAAATATTTCTCAAACAGATATTTTAAAATTCCTTTTAAGATAAAACATCCTCTGGCGTTCTCCATAAAGCGTTGCTGGCAAGACACCACAATGTCCCCTTAAAACTACGCAATAAAATGATACAGTCACCAGAATAGGCCTTAAGGAGCGGGTAAAATATCAATTGTTTGAATAATATTTATACTTTTACGAGGGATGGTTTATTGTGTATAAGTATATTTTGATTATTTTTTAACTTTAACGAAATAATTTTAACTTTCATAGTATATACACAATGCATGTCAAAGTCAAGTTTGCAGAAAATGCTTTTACGCTTGAGAGGAAACCCAAATGAATTACCAAAGGAAATAATTCACATTGAACAACAATCTCACGTGCAGAGCCAAGATGTGTATACAAACCACATTTAATTTCTTGTAGTTTTTTTTAAATACCGATTTTAAAATAAAAATTTGCCATTTTCTGAAACTTCTTTTACAAATTAAAAAAAATACTCAGTGTGGTTTAAATTCATTTTTGGCGTAGCTAGTGACACACTTATTAAGTGTGAATTATTTCATTTCAGAAAAGTCAAATGGCTTTCTTTTGTAGTAAAATGTCGTTTTATGAAAATTTCGGCACTGTCATGTAACTATCCAAAAACTATGAAAGCTAAAACATTTATTTGCGGTAAAAAATGTATATCTACAGAACAAAACGCGTCTCGTACATATATAATATTTATTAAAACAATAAAAATTATCGGTGAGCTGCCCCCTTTTAGCGGCCCGATGTCAGAGAGAAGGTTGCACAGTAGAACACTGACATTCGCCTAGAGGCTACAGTTAGGCGTGACGCGTGTGCTTGATTCGCCCTTAGCGTTTCAGCTTTTCCTCGCCTCAAACGCACAAAGTGGTTCAAACAGGCGGCAACCTTAATGACAGGTGAAATAATATATTTTTTGTAGTAGGCGTTCAGAAACTTTTGGCGTAAGCTTTAGTTGTAGTTTTTTTTTATCGCGTTAATATATTCCTGGAAACACAACTTTTGAAAATGTCATAAAGTACTATGTGTGACCTTAAAAAGTTTCACTGTCGGTGTGATATTTTGGAAATAAATCTCCGACTTCGTTTGAAATGTTTTTACTCATTGAATTCTTTGTGGACAAAATTAGTAGTTTCCTGATGAATTATGTACTTTAACCCTCTGTACTGCATTACAAGCGCCAGAGGGGCAGGCGATTCTTTTAATTAACGAAGTAAAATGAAATCAAATATATGTTCCGTAAATAACGGTTTCGTATGATGTGTGCTTTCATTCTGCAAATTAACTGAGACTTCTTGCGACTGGAGTACACATTTCTCACATCAAAATATTAGTTTTAAATAAGTACGTTTTTACTTAATTAAGTGTTAAAATGCAATAATATACTAAGTTTACTTCGTATAGGTTTGGCTGGAAAATTAGCGTATCATCTTTTTGTGTTATATTGCAGCTCATATTTAAGGTCTAAATATACGTCGTGTTAAGGATATGAATGCTATGTTTCACGAGGAATGCAACATACACATAACTTCTTATGAAAGGTCGTGAAAAGAAACTCTAGTAACTTCTAGGTGTAACTTAGAGTATCAATTCAATATTTGTATTCTAAAAAATTCAAATGTATGGTGTCACATATAAAAAAAGTTACAAATAATATTTTCTTAATCGAAATTTACTTCTAATGAAGAATATGTTCAATGTGCACATCAATATGACGTTATTTACTGTTCTAAGTGCTACATAATTCAGAAGCATTTGAGACCGGTAATGGTTGTATTTCATTTTTAGTCGTACTCATAAATCAATAATAAAGATATGAGAATCTTAAGAGAGTTTATTTGTAGACACTCCCTGCATCTTTGCACTTTCCATTTGTAAGAATGGCATATAAAATACTAACCTCAACTTAATTATAATTTCAAATATATTAAGGGGAAGGAGAGATTTTACCATTTGAAAACGGATAACGGGACTGGTGTACAGTAATGTTTCCGTCACCACAAAAATGTATTTACTTTAAAATAATTACATTCTTTAGTTTTTTTATTCGTACACACCGTGCAGACTTTGTACTTCGGGATAGTAAAAATTCGAAAAATATGTACTATCGCATCGCACCACTTATCATCGAACAGTTAGAGAAAGTATCAATCACTTAACGTACTTTTTGCTATTTTGCCGGTTGTGATAAAATGTATAACACTTATATAGTACACACGCTTATTTTTTGTTGTACATGGACTAGCTTACACATCCACGATCGATCATACATCGACTTGAACTGTGTAACGAGTGATTTCTTGTAAGCTTTCAGTTAAATTATATGATTTACAATATATAACAGATTGTATCATTCGACGAATGCAACATTAAAATTGAACTAATAACTATACGTGAGAATGCCGTCTATACAAAATGATGCACGGCTATCAAGACAATTTCGATAACTTATTCCGGAGAAGGAAATATATTTCACGAGCCTCTGAGGTAGAATTATCGTGTGCGTTCCAAGTCTACAAGAGAGGAAGCTGTAAGGTCGACACAGCTTGCGCAACACGCCTCATCTTAGCCTCTAGGCGCTGGTCTCCAAACTGACGTGCAGTATTCTCGCCAATAACTCCCTGCTATGAGATCTTCAGGGATGTCCATATAATTTTACTAGGAAATATTGAAGCTAACGACGTATTATCAACGCCTGTATCTTCTTAAACATTGTTCATCCAGGTTTCGTGATGAAAAATTCGCAAATCACTCACGGTCACCATTTTTGTACGCGAGAAATTAAGCTTCGGGGACTACGTACAGAACCTGACACGTGGATACACACGTGTAAAGTTCGTTAAATGTTACTTTTAGTGAAACATTATTCTTGAACGCTTAGTTGTTTCAGAATAAACGGGTATCGGCTAAATCTCGTCACTCAGTACAGCGGTCAGGGCAGGCGGCCATTTTAAGAGCCATACCTAACTTACTTATTTCTAAGGACCAAGAATTGGAAAGCAATATGAAAAGTAAAATACGTCTTCCCAAATGAACTGAAACATTACTATTTCCATAAAAAAATTGTCCTGCGCCTATTGTCTTTATGAACATTTCGACGGAGATGGATATATATATATATATATATATATATATATATATATATATATATATATATATATACTTAGATAATTACATTTTCGAAAATTATGTACTAAAAATAAAAATATTTGGAGGAGTCGCAGTACATAAAAAATATTTCGGTATGTGTAGGATACGTAGAATAGCCGTACTTTATTTATTTTTTTTTTTTTTTAAGTTTTTAAGCGTTGTCATTACTTTAGTTCTATCCTGAAGTAGTTAATTGAAACATTTATTTATCGTTTAATTTTCTTGGCTGCAGGCGGAGTCATCTTGGAAAGACCGTGTCGGGAAAGTGAGCTGTCTTATAGCGCATTTCTTATGCGAAACTGAAAAAAACATGTTTCCTGTGCGTGTATATGTCATTCAACACATACTACAAACAAAGTTCTGGTTTTTAAAATATGACACGCCTATTTGAAGAATATCTTTCAGTCCCTGAAAACAGCTTGAATGGCATTTTCAGACTGCTGCATATAGACAATCATAAACTCGATATTTGTTTTAATGAAACGAATATGGACATTTAACTTGTTTTTTGGCTTATTTAAATCACAAAATTGATTGGTAGAACATTAGGGGTAAAAATGTTAAAAACTATGAGGTTTATTGCCACCGAAAATTAGGTAAAAATTATGATAAGTTTGTGTCAAATCAGTGTAAGTATTCTTCGATATGAAATTTATGTTACTTTATATTTTTATTGTCGCTGTAAAACTAACGTGCTGGTCTTTATTGTCACTGCACAAAGTCGCAATGTGTTCGGCTGTGGAATCCACACTCAACCTCCACTCGTGTACCACTGGAATCATCTCCAAGCTATATTTATCAGACAAGGCTACCACGAAATCATCCAGGAATAGCAGACGTTCTTGAGATACGCTGTAAACCCCGCCCCTCTCCGGCCAAAATAATGATGAATCGTTAGCAACCATCCCTTAAGGCGGCTACTACCTGTGCATGTAACGTGCCGGAGTGAGTTGCGAGTAATCTTTTTTTTTTCTTTTGCGAAACTGTTTAACGAGCAATATATTTGTATGTGTATAGGCATGTGTGAAAATAACACACACTTCAAAGTATGACTCTATAAAATTAATAATTGAATACGCTTGTTAAAAACATATTTCTTAACCGCTCAAAATGCTAAAAACGGCCTTACAGACTGTGAAAATACCAACTTTATCGGAAAAATGATCATTCGCTGGGCACTGGAACACATATTCCACAGATGAAATATCGTGGTCACAGTTTAAGGTCCCGCCCGGTATATTTAAAGTGATTTTGAAAATATTTTTTGAAGCAATGTAATTTTCGTAAGTTTCGTTTTGAAGTGAAGTGAAGAGATTTTGTCAGCGCTTAACACCGAGGGCTTTTGTGCTGGCGAAGGGTGATATTACGTGTGGAAAGAAATGAAGGGGGAAACGGGAGATCCCCTAGAAACCCCATCTACCAGTGGCATTGTCCGACACTGTTCCCACATGCGAAAATACGGGGACCGACCCCAACGGGAATCGAACCTGGATCGCCTTGGAGGAAGGTGAAAGGTCTGACTCCTCGTCCCTCGTGCCGAAGAACTTGTTTATTATTTTGTAACAAACATATCACTTTCTTCATCTATTTATTAAGTAATGGACCTCGTAGATTTTTTTTTTTTTTTTAATTTTTGCGCAGCAAAAGTATTACCAATATTGTTATGAAAACTAGCCAGATTCAAGGAATACAATATTCTGCAAACGAACAGTGCATTATTTAGCAAAACGTTTACGTGTAATCTTGCACTGTATGACTGGTCTTAGTTTAGAATTTTTTCAAAGTATTTCGTTAAAATATGTTCAGTGTTTTTGTACAATATAAAAGAAGAGCTATCAGTGCCTTACAGTCTTATAGGTAAGAGTAACCACTGCACGGCAGCGGAGTCAATTGCGCGTAGAGGACATATTGCTTTACATTCCCCATTCAGAGACGCTCTTAAGACTCCGTCGATTATATGCCTCATACCACAAGTCTACAAAAAATAATTATGTACTATAACAAAAAAAAATTTGGAATATAGTTTCCAAAATATATTTTTGTAAACTTACAAAAATATTGCAATTTTTACAGTAAATGCTTGTAACTATAGGAATATGTCTGCATATTTATAAATATTTATTGTACGTTTACAGATATGTACTTGTACATATTACAACACTTGTTTGAAGTGTCATAAAATTATCTTTTGGCAACAAGTTTTAATGAAATATTTTTGTATAAGTGGAAAATATTTTGTAAAATGCGAAAGGCGTGGAAAGTTATTTTGTTTTACATCAAATAATCTGTTCATAAAAATATATTCCATTAGTTTTCACAGGTATTTGGAAAAGTAAGACTACTTTAATGCCCTATGACATTCTTGTTGTAGTGCCTAAACTGATAAAAGTTTTGACATTTGTTTACAAATATTTTCTGTACTAGTACGACTGTTGTACTGTGTAGGGAGCCACCTTAACCTTCTTGCCTTATCCACGTCTCATCCTGCACACGACTCGTGTTCAGATCATTTGCCTGGACCAGCGGAGCGTGTAATGGCACGCCTACTGCGCGCTCTGATTGCGACCTGTCGTCGAGACCCTTAATTGTGAGTCGGCGTGACGTCAGAGGATGGGTGAGACCCACGGAGTCTGCTAGGAAGCTGAGGGCCAATTTAACTGGCGGTGAGAACGCAGAAACTTTCCCCGTCTTTATGACGGTGTGTAGATGTCCAACCAGTCACCTACAGGTCGAGTATGGTTCGTATTTACACACTGTCATCAGAACGAATCTTCAGTGGAAAGAAGTTTTGTTAAAAAAAACAAGCATGGTTTGGTTTGTCGTCCGTCAAAGTCTTTCAGATTACCTACGCTACATTCGATACTCTGACGCGGCGATATTTCAGTGTATCATGAGGCCGACAACGAGTGTATTTAACCTAAATATCCATTGAAACAATGCCATATTCACAGTTTCAAGCGAATAAAGATATTTTTAACGAAAGCAAAGCTTATTTGCATACAATATAAACAGTAAGTGCTTAAAGCCCAATTACTGCACACCACGTGCTGCACACGTATCATAACCTATAGCCAAATACCTTATAACAATTCCGGACACACTATGTGATTATTTTGAAACTCTTTTGATAGCGATCCTTGTGAGAAGTGTTTGATGTTAGCCATTTTTACAACTTTATTTTTCATCTCTTTGCATAAGGTATTTGCTATAACTTGACCATACACCCATGACCTTACATCTTGACCATACAGTACGCAAATGCCAAAATAAATAAAATAAGTAATACAATTTGTATTGAATATTTTTGATGACTAAATGTTTATACTAATACATATTTAGGTAGGCCTTATTGACACTGTATTAGTGTATACAAGTTATTTTTCTGTACTTTTATCGTGTTCCTATAACCAAACATAAGGAAAGTGGTCTTGCCTTGTGTATGTATCACAAATTGCATTAGAAAAAATTATTGTATCCTCTTTTGCAACATGGTTTAGATTTTTAAAAAAAATTTTTTTTCATTTTTCATTTGCAGGTAACCTGTAAGTGTTAAACTACCATATGTCGACAAAGACTATTAAAATGTTTGTAATTTTCAGCAGCACGTTTAAGTTGTATGTGCAAACATTGTATTTGTTTCCCGATAGCAAAAACAGCATTATTTGTAGTATGTGGACAGTAGAGGGACACAAAAATTTTTTTTTTTCATAACTCCAAGATAACAAATTTTTCTTTTGTTTTACTGACTATGTTATGTTGTATACTATGAAAACTTTTACATAAAATTATTTAGTCTTTAAGTCTTCTGTGAACTTCGAAGTCAAAAAGTAACTTTCACACTAAAATGTTCTACAATGATTTATTTCACATTCGTCATATAAACAGCTTACAGCTAAATGAAAATGTAAGAAAAAATTTCGAGAGGAGATCAACGAAAAGCCTAGGGTTTTGTTCTGCTACGAACTAAAGGCTGCAGCAACACCACTACTATAGTGACGTATGCTCTGGCTCGCGAAATGAAAATGAATGGCAAACTCCACGCGACTACCTGAGAATATTGCTACTTGACCACAGTTTCTTCCAGTTCTGTCCACACGTGTAATAAATTAGTGTCACTTGTAAATAATACTACAGGTTATGTGCAAGCAGCGCCGTTCTCGTACAGACGTGCCGTATTTATGTTCACAGAGGTCACGGTCGTAGAAGAACAGGTCTGGACACTCGCCTATCTACCAATGTATTTTGCTTGACCCCCTTGTTGTTTGGCTGTAGTTCGTCAAGTTACCGAGAATGTCGTACATTTTGGCGCTGTTTTCCGGGCGGTCGGACTAAAACTCCGTCCACTTTTTTCCATTGTTAAATTTATAAATTAAATAAAGATTGATGGAGCCTTTTCTTAAATTTGTGAGTGAAGAAAGTATTTCATAAACTGATAAAAAATACGTTTTGATAAATTGTTTATCTTAGCGGAAAGGAAGTGGGCGGAGATTAGTCCGACCGTCGTAACATCAGCGCCAATAAAACACAATATTCTCGGTAACTTGGTGAACTACAGCCAAACAACAAGGGGGTCAAGTTTCCAGGCGAGTGTCCAGACCTGTTCTTCTACGACCGTGACAGAGGTTTTATATTGGCCGCAACGTGAAAGCAGAGTCTCCAACACACAAAAATATCTAATGTTTCTACTGTAAATGTAGTACCAACTGCACACTTTTCTCTTTGGAAACGTTGTCCACTGTTCGCCATAATTCTGATGGAAGAACTATGATACGACGATTCATGCTCGCATTTTTGCGCAGCCGTCGTGATACTAGCGTTGTTCTCGCGTCACGTCGATGTTATAACGGTTTACAATAAAAGAACATTACTCGACCTCCTGAACTCCCGGATACGTTCGCCGTACAATCGCTACTTCACGTCAACCTTGACAACGTAACTAAGGTACAGCTGTAGACTTAATAATTCAGTGGCTAAAGAGTAACTTAAATTATACTTATGGTTAACTTTAATAAATCATACTTTCCCTCCTTGATTAGTTAACTTGTTATTTTAAAACGTGACATGAAACAAGTTCGTAACCCAAACGGACCAACGACCCGGTATTAATAACCTGACATCACCCTTAAGAGTTAATATAAGGTAATAAACCCACTTAATAGTTTAGTGGCCAACCAATAAAGTAACCGATATTGTAGTTTTACTCTTATTAAGCATAACATCTTGCACGCTAATATAATTGATTCAGTCTGCTGGGAAGTGCTATATCTCCCATTCGTTTACAAATTCATTTTATTGCAAGAGTGCACTCTAGTGACGTCACATGTTCCCTGTGAAAGAGTTATTTCTACATTGTTTCAGTACCGTTCGAATATTCAGTAGCCAGATAGCAGTTAATAAGAAAATTCCACGTTGCAAAAAGTCTTATTTTTTATGTTGTATTCAAACATGGAACTTAAGAAAACAATGCATGTAACTACAATGTTTAAAAAATGCTTTCTCAGAATATAAAGTAAATAACATCATATTTTATATACGATGTCAGAACATTGGGAAAGGCCATATCTCCGTGACTATTAAGTCCTTCTCACGCGCGGCTGAATCATAATTTTGAAAAAAATTAACTAGTTAGTGTGTAACCGTTAAAGAGGGTTCTGGAAAACAGTTTGTGTTTCCAAATTACGTATTATTGCTCTTGTGAAAAAATTTGATTTTAAGTAGATGTGGCCTTTTCCAACAGACAGACTAAATTGTTATAAAAGCATAATACAATGATGAGTTTCTGCTACCGGGTAGCCACAAGGCTGTTGTCGGTTCTGAGCAGACGGAACACATGTTTCCAATATGTCCGCCTCGGGTTGTAGTAACTCGGCATGCGGGAATCCAGTGAGCGGCTGGAATCGACTTTACGACGCGGTCACGAGCCGCTGTAAAGAAGTACACACGGCCGTAGCTGGGCTGGGATGTTCGTTACGCGTGGTAATAGTCTAAGTACCGAGCTGTGGTAGCCGTCTTCATTAACATGAGCCGGGGGCGGCAGAAAAATAACACAGCCACGCGAGCACTCGGGGTTCGCCACGCAGCAATCTTTCCCTCCGTGCTCCAATCACGCATTGGACTCGCTATGGCGCCCAGGGGCCCCTCGACCAATGACATTTGAATGTAGTGGGTAGCTTCAAAACCCCGGTGACTCTGTGTCGGCTGTATGAACTCATCACGTCTACGAAGTTTTATTTCTTCCGAGACGTTAGGGGTGGGGAAATAAAATGGCCGCCATCGAAATATACTGATTAATGAGAATTTTTTTCAAATTTAATTGGTTTTGTACCTTTATGCTTCTTTCCGAAACTGTGATAGGGTGAAGGGGTGATGGGCGGTTTATGGCGGTTTGTAGCGAGAGTTGAAAAGACGCATGTAGTGAAAGTGTTTGTAAACCTGACGAATTCGTAGACCAGATCGTTTGCCACCTCGGATCGAGAGTGGAGGTCTACCGAAAATATGTTTTGTAAAAGTCAGTGACAAATAAATAAATAAATGTCGTATTCGAAGGATAGCTGAGGCCAGGGTATCACATCGCCAACTGAAGATGTACGACTGTAGTCAGCTGCTCGCCTCGGAGAAGGACTTGTAATGAGGCCGTGCAATGGAGTGGCGCCTGAATGAGTTGGGCTGAGGAAACGAAATATCCCCGAGAAAATCCCTTACCAGCGACATCATCTGGCATGATTCCCACGTGCGAAAGTACATGGTCCAACATACAAGCCAGTTAAGGTGTTGTATTGTTTTGGAAATACGTAGCCGCAGAGATTCTTTACATTATTGAAGTACCCCGACTGTGCTGTAGACATGTGGAAATTATCTTCGTGTGTCATCACAGGAATTGCATGCGGGTTACGGGATGGACACTTCGTAGTTGGCGAGTTATATCATGGTAGACCTGCTTCCTCCGACTGCTTCATCCTCATCTTACATGTGACACACTTCGCTCATACCTCGTGGTTAAGAACGTTGGCTACTAATTTATTTGTCGCTTTATTTTTGTGACAAAACATAATACATCCAAACATTATTTGTGTATTGCTTTACTGTTTTTTTTTGCGGTGTTGCACATAAAAGGAAAATTATTCGCGTACAAAAATCTGCTCATTAACCCTGAAATAGTATGCCATATGAAATAAATTTCACCAGAAAATGAATACGTTTGTGCTACGAATTCCAACAAGTTAAGTATATATTTTCACATTTTTTACTTACAAGCCTACCCGATAAACTGATTTTCCTTATTTTTACCAATATATTACGAAACATTTATAATCACGTAACGGACTAGTAATTACACATAAACCATGCAATAAATAATTTCCATTTGAAGAGCAAGTGATTGTTGATAATTTCCGTAAGTCTAGCAATATTTTTGTAGCCTGCGCCCTATACTCTCACTAAATCTCTCACGCCGATGTCTGCCACTGTATCAAATTCCAAGTGTTGTGTTTTTTACCACAGTTAATGTCCAAATTTGTTTTCTTTTATTGCTCATTGTTGTGTTTTTAGCCTATTTTTATGGCCAGATTGTAAAATTATTTTGCAGAAAGCTCAATCGGATTTTACAACATGCATTGGTGTTCATGTTTGTCGTGTTAATTCTCGGGTTTTCCGCGATGTAAGGTAAAAACTGGGGGAGTAGTGTTCACTCACTTACTTACCCCCTCCCTCACAAATATTAGTGTTTATGTACGAAAACGCCAGGAATGTTCGCTATTGTAAATTTTCCTGTTTGTAGTCATGAGAGATACGGAAAATTCTCGCGCTCTTCAAAGGTTTCAGAGTCACGTACATTTGTGTTGCTTTCTGGATTGGACTACGACGTTTCTAAGGTTACCGCCTGAGTGGAATTTTGCATTTTCTAGTGAAAAAAATTGCTTTAAAGCCAGCGCATCACGCCTCGCCCTAACAGTCTCTAGGCGCAAGTCACTGGACTTGCATGCAATCTCCTGGCCAGCAAAACGTTCCAACTAGACATTTAGAGGTGACTGTATCATTTAATGACGTAATATTTGAGATAAATGTGTTTTGTACCCGCCTATATCTCGCTTTATATTGTTAACCAAGGTTGTTATGCCTAGAAAGGACGGCAAAAATACTTGTTTATTTGCACTATAGATATTCGCTATCTTTATTGATATTTGTTTATGTATAAAAATAATAGACATTTATTTCGTATATTTATATAAATATTAGAAAATAATAGATGCAGTGAATATTTAGCCTAACTATGCAAAATTATGTTCGAACTTAAATTTTTAAGAATAAAATGAAAGTTTTGAAACACTCACCCGAAAATAACTGCTGGGACAAAAAACATGTGGTGCAAATATGAAATAAGTGCAACATTTTCCTTAAATTTCAAAATCTCTGATTGTAATACAGAACACAACTCTAAATAAAGCAAATATGAGCTGTCTAACCTTGTATTTGAAACTTGGTTGTGCTTGACTTCCTTCGTTTGGGATGTTTTATGGTGCCTTCCATTAGATGTGGGTAATTTTTGGAGCATTTTCTGTGCAGGGCGGATACAGTTTTGGTATGGTGATGGCATTTTAAACACTTTTTTTTATTTTACAAATCTAAGAACTCATCACTATCGTCACTGTAAATATCTTCAGTATGATCTTCTCTTTCAAGGTTGACCATTTCTTTGCTACAACGGCATTTGCATAGTTCTGTACACATTTGATTTGATTGTGAATACGAGCTTATGTCCTTTGAACAGCAATTACACTTACAATTAACAAACTCAAGTACTTCTCCTGGTGCGGGTCGCGTCTGCTGCCATTTTATGCTAATGGAACCATCATCGTCTTGTTCCCAGCCGTGTCCTACAGGTGAAGGGGCGCAAATTTTTCGGTCCATCGCTCTTCGCCAAACTGCAGCCTGGTAGTTTTCTCTCTGAACATGCAGTCGAAAAGTTGATTGACAAGGCGGGAGAAGCTCTGGTTCAACAGATTTTTTCCTTATTGAACAGAATGATAACTTTGTAGCATAGAGTTGATACCGCAAAGTGTTTACCTCTGCCAACTGTTTTCCAGACATTTCTTACAGGAAAGCTTCTAGAATGCAAAATAGACTTTCACTTACCGTCCAGAACTCTCCCAATTCTTTGAAAGCAGAAACATACAAAGAATTTCACTTTAAGATTTTAAGAGGCTCTTTTTTTCCCTTTTCTATAAAATGAAGATACAGTGTCACAGCCAGTAAATGCATGAAAACCCAACCAAGCAGAAAAAAAGACATCTGTGATGATATTTTCTGGGAGCTCCTTTGCATTGCGTTCGTAAATGTCGGACATTTTCACGAGTCTCTCGTTTTTCCCGTGACCCATTCTAATGAAAAGCTGCGCTTCGATTGTCGTGCAACACGACAGTAACAAAATCAGTACATCTGTATCGTGTGCATTGACTAAAATGCGACTGAAGTTCTTCTTGCTCAGGAAAGCAGCATGCAGAATCATTGCAGTGTCAGCCTCTTCAGGGTCACATGCCAACTCTTGATACCTCTGCCGTATTTTCACTTGTTATTATGCAGCTGTCTTCAATGGACAAGAATAATTCCTTCCCTTTCAATGAACCTCGTAGCAAGGGTAACTGCCAAGCTTCTCGTAGAAAAACCATAATATTTTCTTTGTTGTGCTCAGTAGAATGGAAATTGCTCCACGATTTCACGTGCAACTCCCATTTGATGTCACTGTACATGGCTTATTCACATAATCCTTGGCGTATCTTTATTCTTTGGAAAGTTTGTATTGAGTTTTCTCGGTATTCATCAAAAACTACATGAATTCGAGAGCTAGGGCAACTCAACAATCGATTCAGGATTATCTCCGCTACTTTACCAAAGGTTACACTACTTCGTAAGTTCATTTTTCTTAAGAGATACATGCTATCGAAAAAAGATGCACAGCAAATTGGATAGTGGTTTTGAGAAGGGATATTTTTTCTAAAACTCTAATGAGCTGGCTTTTGTCCGTTGTTCTTGGGTAACCATTTGCATCTGAAAGAGCCAATAGTAGTGGACCCAATAGATATGTCAATACATTTCTAACGTCTACTTCTCTGTCTTGTGCAATAAAGGCAAATCGCGTAAAAAGTGAAACATGCTATGTTTTGATGTAAAAACTTTTTTCAGAGAACTGAATGTCTTCAGCTGTAGTTTTGGAAGGATCGAAAAAAATGTTTTGGTAAGTTGCTCAGACAACGGTCAGAAACAAAATTTTGAAATGCCGCTGAACCTTTTTCATATGCATTTATCATGTCTTCACGAACTTGCTGAATTTGAAATGTTTGAAAACGTTTGACTCAAAGTGTGTAACGTAATGATTTGAGTCACTCATAAGTACTATCATAATTTAAAAAAATCATATAGCCAAAAAAACCTACACGAATACACTTCTGGCTACTATTGGCCTAAGTGCTAGTGGACAAGTGTATCACGCGCGCATTCTATGTCATTTGACAGGAACGTGCGCAGCTCCAACGACCATAGTGTGTATGCTACATACATCTTTGTTTTGGCTTTATGGCTGTACCAAGGCACCTGTGGCACCTGCCTTGCGCACGTCTATGGCTGTCAAAGTTGTAGCGGTAATGTGTTTACTCGCCCATTCATATTTGCTCCAACCTAAAAGTATGTAGCTTATCTTTAACGGCTGCACATTTTTTTAGCAATTCGGATATTACATTCCAAACATTTTCCGCATTTGCGTTACAACTTGGTCACACATAGAGAAAAAATAATACAAATCTTTTCCCGACTATAACGTTTTTTATGCGCATAATAATACGAGATATTGAAGACCATTTATAGAAATATAGCTAATGATTCCGATTACCGAGTCTTGATTTTCATAATCAGCGGAATCAAATCGACAAAATATGAAAGTTTCACTTTTATGTTAGGAGTTGAAACCACAATGTCTCGCTCATGGAGCGCGCAGTGACTTAGTTTCGGCGCACTCACTCACGCATGCTTCAATATATTGGTATGTTGCTTAGCTTAAAACATAGAAAATTAATGTTTCTTCAACATTTATTAAGACTATTTTTCGATTCCCACCAGTAAATTTTTATGAATCGCGCCACAATATTGATGTTTGTAAACCACTATTTTAAAAAACGTTTTCTTTAGCAAAATTTTAAATGATTTCTTAATACAGTTTATAAAAATTATATATTTATTTATTCCTCGTTTCAAGACAAACAAAATCCCGTTCTCATAATTAAAAAATATTTAATAGGATAAACACTACGCCTATTTAAAGACGAAGTGGTGAGATAACTGAGCTGCCGTCTTTGGACGCCATTTTGAGACAGAAAGCTACCGATTTCAATGTCCGCGTCTCGATATTCGTAATCAGCGGCATTAAATTGACAAAATATAAAAGTCTCAGCTTTATGTTCGAGGTGAGCGTATTTTCTTGAAAAGGGGCGCTGCCTACCTGCATGTTAGAGGCTCTGGAATGACGGGGCTATTGGGGCAACTTTGAAGCGCGTATCAAACGCCACAACGAGACAAGCACTGAACTAGCGTGCAAGCTTCATTTTTGCTATGAAACTTCAAGCGGTGACCGCGTAGTTTTATTAGTTTACGGCCTCGCTCTTTAGTTTTGCAGTGGTTTCGAAAAAATATTTTTAAACACTAATTAATACGTATATCAAAAATTCATTCTTATTCTTTTAACACATACACGTCACATCGTTTGTATCTTAATTATTCTGTTGCAATACCCCAAACGGATTTTCAGATTTTTTTCCCCTGAAATATTACGTATTTTGCTGTCATAATAAGCCAAATTGAAGCAAAATAATTTTTTTGCTAGCAAACGGTACATTATTTTTAAAAACATTCTGGCATATTGTGTATCGTATGACTGTTCACAGTCTCAAATTTTTTCAAAGCATTTGGTTAAATAATATTCGAGTTATTTGCAATTGTTTGAAATACGTGAAATATCTGTAACAAAGGTGTACCACATATAAATCATGTTAGTACATTTTGAAGTACGGCAGTTTTAAGAGAGTAGCTTGTTTTGAGGGCTTCGATGCAGTGTTTTCAATTAACAATATGTCTTAACAAAGACATTCCGCCCTTGGACATAAATTGTTTATTTTCCTGCATTGTAACTACGAGTTGAGGAGTAAGTTTCGTACAAAAACAATATTTACAAACACACTGCAACTCATTTGAAGTGCGTGCTATGGCGCCTTTGAGGGGCCACACACAGTGACTTATAATACGTTTTGTCGTACCAGACAAGTATTAAGTCAGACGTTACGCGTAAACTGTAAAACGTACGTATTGTATTACTGAAACGAGGTTGGACGATAAGTCGAAGGTTTGAGCTGAGGGGCATCGTGTTGTGTAAATCGGTGCGATAAGATGCAACAAGCATAAACGTGTGGACGCATGCTCCATTTTGTAGTGGTCAGAGCATTCGCCTCCCACCAAGGTGATCCGGGTTTGATTCCCGGCGGGGTCGGTCCCCGGATTTTCGCGTGTGGGAATCGTGCCAGACTATGCCGCTTGTTGGTAGGTTTTCTCAGGGGTTTCCCGTTTCCCCCGCCCTTCTCATTCCGCCACTGCTCCATACTCAGCTCATGTCACCCCTTACCTGTGCTAAAGACCTCGATGTTATGCGCTGAACAAAATCTCTCACTCGCTCAGTTAACATATGAATGTTGAGTTGTTACAATGTCTCACATTTGCCAATGTTAGCGGCAGTTTCTTTAGGAGTTCATTGAAATCTGCTATGCTTATGAGAAGAAGTTAAGCACGCGGATTACTTCGATAGTAGGCTAATTAATAAGGACAGGCCTGCGAACCGTTAATTCAAAAATTTAAAGAAATTTATGCTTCTGCTAACGAAACTCGTCACGCACAATGTAAAAGAAAAAAAGGGACGAAAGAAAATATGTTGGCTGGATCGTAGGTGAGTGCAACTAAGGCATACTACAGTTCGTAGCGTACGAGCAGAATCACGTTGCCGTAGGATGCCGTCACAGCAATAGTACAGTAGTACACGACATTGTACATTACACCGACACACCCGGAATAGGGCTACATCAATGGCAATTGCATTCTACATTACGATGGTACAAATTGTTAGCTATGATGAGCAGTATGTCATGCATTGTGAAGTGTAGTGCAGAAACTGTGCATTTTTTTGCGTGTGTCCATATATATATATATATATATATATATATATATATATATATATATATATATATATATATATATGAGGATTGTGTACCCAAAACATTGCTGTGCAATTTTGCAACATTCTGTATAAATGTAGTGTTATTCTTAAAATAAACTTTAGGAAATGGGTAAATTTTTTCCTCTGTGCGAAGCATCTGCGTCAAACGCGGCCCCACATTTTCCACAATAAAAAGTAAATAAAATTATAGCGATCCAGTTATATTTTAGAACTTTATTCGTTGTGCAATGTGTGTGTAACGTCGTAGTGATTTTGTCTAACCACTTTCGCTTCGTATGTGATCAGTATCATTGTCGACTGGTGTTTTACCTGTCCACGTTATCTTCTCTATTTTGTCACAAGAACCTTCCGCTAGTTAAGTTGCGAGCATCTTTCGGCAAAGACTTGAAAATATGGTTCAAGTACATATCCAGGTCTGCAGAGGTTACGAGGTTCGTAACACGTCTTTGGTAAAAAAAGCAGGTTGAGGAGATTTTCACTTTTATTAATTACTCCTGACGAGGAACGGACTCAGAGGGCGTCGACCGCCCCTTTGCTCTCCTCGCTTTGATGTTCGCGCGAGCCCCTGAAGCCTTCTAGGGAGCGCGCCCTCGCTAGTAGCCACAAAGCGCGTCTGCCACGCGGTTAAATAAAGTGTGCACTTTCCAGGAGGGTCGGGCCTGCGAGGTCCCCTGACCCTCTGCAACTGCGCTGGCTGCTCCTCGCGTAGCCACCGGGCCGAGAAGTTTCTGGAGAAGGGGAGGGGAACGTGGAATAATTATTATTAACATAACGCAGGCAAGCCGTGATCCTAGGTTCAAAGCACTCGCCCGTCGCACTCTAGAAGGATCTACCTTGAAGCGATGTTCTCCCTTCCGTGTAGATTATAACTTCCCCTCCTTTCCTTTCGCCTGCCCACCCTCCCCCCTCCTGCAGCTTGCAACCTTCCCCTCCTCTGCCGACTACCACGCGAGCCCGGCAGAAATTACAGCCATAAATCTGCGAGGGCCAGATCTTGGTGGATTGTTTTCTATCTGCCTCCTCCCGACTGAATATTTTACTGCCTTCGCTTTTATCCTTCGTTCTGCGCCAAACGTTATTCCTCCCCATCCCCTCCTCGTCCTTCCCTTACCAAACCCACGTCTCTCTCGTCACACTTAATTAAGATGCCCGCCGGATGACACACATATATAATTTTTCCCCCCACCCTTCTTCGTTGTCATTTTCCTCTCTTTTTGCGCTCACACACGACCGGCTGGGACGCACTCCGCCCGAGAGAACTTAACTCTTCGTGCCGTTTCGGCGAGGCGATAAATTAGTCGTCCAGGCGATTTATGTCGGTAAATTACACGACTTGTCTGATATGAGCGGTGTGAGTCGGTCAAGGGGGGTGTGGGGTGAAGGAAGGGGAAGTCCCTCCCGCAAATGTCAGCTGGGGTACGTCTGAAAGGCGGCTACGCCAAAAATCGAATCGTCGAGCGTGTGTGGTCCACCGTTGATCGGCGTCAGATAATAATTGAAAAACGCCGCTCAAAGGCGAAGGGAAAAAAATCGGAATTTAGCTGTTTCGAGCTCGCTGATTTTGCGCGCAATGAAATGTTGTCAAAACGAGTAGTTGCTAATTATGAGGGTACCTTATAATTAGGCCTTGATTAATACGTCAACGTCGTTATACCTAATTCACGGCAACGTAAGTGGAAATTTTACAGAGGGTGCGCAAATGATAGCCAAACTAGCAAAAGTTAAAACTAATAGTAATATTTAACTTTTTAGATTTTTTATAAATATATTATCCTGTAAACTTATATCCAAATTTAAAACTTATTTTGAAGGCTCCATATAATGCCACAATGTAGGAATTTTCTTGAAAGAATTGTCTTTTAACACTTACTTTTCGTACAGTGCGTGGAAGCATACTCGTAAATCGCTAACTTGCAATTACCATACACTAGTCTGAAAGTGAAAAACTAGTTAACATTTTTAGACATGTCTTACATATTTTTCTTTCGCTGTGAGAATACCAATATACACACAAATATAAAAAAAAAAACTCGTTATGTAAAATGCGCGACATTATTTTCACTTAGAAAAATTAAATTATTTTAGTTAATTAGTTACAGGACAAGAAGTAGGCGTCGTGAAGTAAGTATAAATTTATGGAAAAGAAATAAGTTTTTGAAATTATACATAACAGCAGTTTTTATGAAAAATTAAAAATTATATAATATTATTATTATGGTTGTTATTGTAGTTTACGAGCATTGAGCCACTGCACCACTGCATGTTTAACTACATTATCGCCATAGTCAGGCGGAAAATGTTCGCCAGTGCTTATTAGCAACGTCTAGTAAATGTGGCTTGCGGCCTCGGTGGCTGAGTGGTCAGACCACGAGACTCTCACGGAGACGATCCGGGTTCGATTCCCGACCGGGTTGGTCCGAGATTTCTCGCATGTACGAAACGTGGCTACATCCACTAGCCAGTGGGTTTTCTCGGTGCAGACCTGTTTCCCCAGTCCTTGCGTTCCGTCGCTGTTTTATCTGTAAAGCCTCATTTCATGCCGCCTTCCATTTAACTCTGATCTTCCTGGTTGTAGGTTGGTAATGGACTGCCACCCTGTTTTGTAATTAGAGTCACAGTTCACTGAGGTGCTAGGAGAATCATTGTAACGGGGTCAGGTCCCTGGTTCATAATCACGATTAGTATTTACAGTTTATAATGCAAATGAGGTTTTCAACAACAACCATGCTCTTGTATAAGCTTTCAGTTCATAAAAGACGGTGCGAGACAGCTATTCTCAACGTAGCGCCGTGGTTTACGGTATTACCTCCCATTATGGTGTGCTAGATTCAATACCCGGCGGGATCGACCCGATCTTCGTGTGTTGGACAGTGCTAGACGTTGCCATTGGATGAGGTGTTTTTTCCCTTGGTGATCTCCCATTTCTTTACCCGTGAGTTCTGTTGGTACTATACCACCATGTAATTTCACTATTTATATATCCTGGGCCAGTTGGGTGACATGTGTGTTTCTCGGAAAAAAGCAACAGTCTTACTTTTACCCATGCCTTCTCTTATCCACTCTGCTACTACGTGAAGTAGAAAACAATATTTGTATTTTCATTACAATTCATTCCAAATTAGTTTTGTGCTACAGAATGTTGAAGTATGTAATATATCGTTACATATAATTAAATCAAAAATTTTGTGTTTATAATTTAACGTTTTTACTTTTAAATATATGTACACATATTGCTTATGCAACGTATGCTCTGCGAACCGCGTATAAAAATACTATTCAAGTATTAATTTATTTTATTATTTATTTATAATATGTGTAATAACAACCGAGAATTGAGCATGCGGGAATCGTGCTGGATGATGCAGCTGGTCGACGGGTTTTCTTGGAGATCTTCCGTTTTTTTTTTTTTTTTTTTTTTTTTTTTTTTTTTTTTTTTTTTTTTTTTTTTTTTTTTTTTTTTTTTTTTTTTTTTTTTTTTTTTTTTTTTTTTTTTTTTTTTTTTTTTTTTTTTTTTTTTTTTTTTTCGCCCTTTCATTCCGGGGCTGCTCCATTTCACCTCAGTCACCCCTCACCTGCGCTAAAAATCTCGATATTGAGCGCTGACCTAATTCTCTCGCTCCTTCTCTTAACACGGGGATATTACGCACACGCCTATTTTATTGTGTATAGCAAATAATGAGAAGTAATTATGATTTCCTGTAACGTTCTTACTCAGCATATAACTGTCCATAACAGGAACATTGTTAACAGGAACGTACATCGTTCAGTGAAGATCATGGTCATAACATAGTGCCGGTATTGTTTAAATGTACTGTTTTATGTTGACATTTGATATAAAAGTATTTTCACGCATAATATTGCGCAATATTTAATAATTTAGGGGTCTGTCCTCCTGGCTGTTCAACTATGCTTTATTTGGTTAGAAATACGCGTTTCTCAGCTAAACTATTATACTTTTTGTAAATGTACCTATCAACAAAAGGAAAACACATTTTAAGATAGGGTTAACAAGATATTTTTCGAAAAACACCAAAAGGAAATACTACTTCTGTGCCATCCGACATACAGAAAAAGCCTGCTGCATCCCGAATATAATGCTGAGAAATATTTGAAACTCATCATGGATTTTACAACGCATATTTGTGCAGTCGTTACAAAAATAAATTGATAAAGCCAACACTTAGCATCCTATACATGCAGTGGCATGAACACAGAAATAACTGTTTTGTGGTTGCTGCAAAAATAAATTTAGTAAGATCCATTTTAATAAAGTATTTTGCAGTAACTAATAAGTATTTTTTTCCAGTGAAGGAAAAACCAAACACGTCAGTTTAGTTCCCTTAGCATTGAGGTCAACCGACACTATGTGTACGACTTAGGGCCATATTAATAGTCGTGTTTCAATACTTGAAACTAGTCTTGAGTAAAGATGACTGTTTAGTAATCAAGTCTTGAGACTCGCATTATTAAGACTATCAGCAGAGAACACTTTCAGATAATCTTGTCTTGATACTCGTTTTTATGTATTAATAGTCGAGTATTGAGAGACATGCTTATTAATAGTCGCTGAAACCTATATCAGTTGATAGAAAACTCGGGGAAAAAACTTGTATTAGCAAAGTTAACTTGAAAGGTCACTTGAGGTACGAATTGCATTGTTTAAAGAATAAATATTCTGTTAAGTATCAGCTGACAATAAAATTAACCTTGTCTAATAGAAAAACTTGGACTAGAATGGTAAGAAATACTAATTTAATGATGTTAAATACGCTTTGTGCTTATTACTTATTTAGTAAAAAGTAGTTTAACATTTATTAAAGTATGGCCTAATTATTTTGGGTGTGTGTACTACAGAGAGACAATGAATTTACCTCGTTTGGTACACGATGATCCTTATGATTTGTATAATCGTCATGAAGATTACTTTCGTCATGTGCCCATATTTAGACTAAGAAAACGTTACGTCCGAGATGCAAGGAATCCTTTTGATTGGTGGGCTGACCACGAATTTGTCAGGCGGTATAGATTTTCAAAAGATGCTGCTGTTCACTCCATACTGCCGCACATTGAGGATGCGTTGCAGAAACGTACAATATCTCCAGTCCAAAAACTGTTGTTGTGTCTGCAGTTTTATGCGACAGGGTCCTACCGGGTAAGCTGTGTGATATGAATGTAATTGCAGTATTATTCAAATAAGGAATGCATGACAATTGACTACCGTTTAAGTTTTTTCTTTAAAATTGCATATGTCATTGTGGACATGTAATTTGTTGCTCTCGAGTGGACTAGTTAAAAATTCATTGTTAAGTTTTTCTGTTTTTATATGGAGGCATTACAGAAATAACAACAATATAAAACACTAGCTTGTAATTGCAATTCCACCTGTTGGCAAGCATTGCAGTCTTTCTACACCATACTCTACACAGCCTTCCTAAAGTAGGCCCCCTATGTCCCACTTCTCCACTTATTCTTCATCCATCTCGCTGCTCTTCTCTGCAACTTCTCTAGTTCTTGTACCTCCACCTCCACATACGGGTCCCACTCTGCAGCTGCAAATTCCAACATTGGCCCAACCATTGTGCAATATGCCTTTTCCTTCACTTCACTACTGGCGCCCTTCAACACTCTTTCCAGCAGGCCCAAAGTCCTCCTTCTCTTTTTAACTACTCTTTCTACCTGTCTTGTCCACCTCAAATCAGTCTGTAATACGAACCCAAGATATTTATATTCTGTGGCCTCCCCTATGTCCTGCCAATTCCATTTATAAACATCTCTGCTCACCACTCTCTTTTTAGTAAACTTCACTATCTTAGTTTTACGCACATTAATATTCATTTGGTTTTCCTCTGTCCATGACCACAGCCTATCAATATCTGCCAGCAGTTGGTTTCCACTCCCCACCTCTGTATACAGCACACAGTCATCTGCAAACGATCTTATTTTTCCAGAGCTTCTGAGTCCCATGTCATTCACCATTATTGTGAATAACAAGGGTCCCAGCACACTTCCCTGCGGCACTCCTGATGTAACCTTTTAATGTTTCGCTTCTGAGAAAACGTACTCGGAAGAGAACTGTCGAAATCTAGGCGTAAACCAAATGGTAACAATGTTGGTTGCAGGCTGACACAAGTTGTGACAACAGTTATTACTGTGTTTAATTTACAATTAACCAACTTTATAATATATAATTATGATACAATATGTTCAGACATAGAATAATAATCTCATTTTCACCACTAATTTCACAAAACCAAATTTCCAAACGCTTGGTTTAAGAAATACAATGAAGTTAATACAATAATAATAAATACCTTTCCATTGAAGAGCTGTGAATAGCAGAATTTTACAGCAATTTTTTCCCACACTTCATTTTTTAACTTACTTGACACAGCATCAGTTTTTTTTATTTTCAATTATATCTTTGCATTCCAACAATATTGATGTGAGAAGACTTTTCTCCAGTTCGGTTAAATGTTTTTTCTTGTTTTCCATTTTAATTCAATGAACCAAAAACACGATATAGGTTAAAAATGAGCGATGTCGATGAAAACATACACAATAAGCACAGATTACATTCATAAGTATGTTAATGTGTGACAAAATTAATGTACACTGGACTACACGAAAATAACACATCTCAAATTGATTATCAGTTGAGAATAAATTCTTGATACTTATATCAACAGAGCAAGTATCAAGGCACGTCTATTAATTCGTACATTTCTCAAGACACAAAATGCTTCTCAAGAGTGTATCAGCTGATACACTCTCAAGTAATGATATGAGATGTGACTATTAATACAGCCCTTAGAGAAACCCTTATCGCACCTACGCTGTTTTGCCTCTAACGTGCGAAATAACTCCATGTAGTCTGCGCTCGTAAATGTGAAGCACAATTATCTTGATACACTCCATGCTTCTATCCACAAGGCTTATTTACTGCACATCCTGTATAGTCATACCAGAACATATTCTCCGCCTAGCCGTTATTCCACTCGGACCGTATTCTATAAGGGACTAGGCGAATTAACTCTCCCCTCCCTAGCGAAGCAATACACGGAAATTGGAGGGAAGTGGTCAGGTATACACTATTCCAAAAATAACACAATTTCGAAAGCACCACGCAGACACAACAATCCTAGAATACAACAATATAAGTATTTACTTAAGGAAAGATTTTAATTTTGTAATTTGTTTATTACTGTCACACTCTAGTGTTTGTAGAATATAAGCCACTACCAGCGAATGTTGTGTCATAGATAACCCAGAGTTACATTAAAAAAACACAAATATGAGCATCAAAATACAAATTAACGAAGAGACAAACTAGGGACGACGGAAACGACTGTAGTCAACAAACATATAAAATATTTAGAAACAGGGATATAGTCGGTATTTAATGGAAACAAAAAAAATAAAAATAAAAATCAAACAAGCACCAACAAGCAGGTTAATGAAAATGACAATACGGAAAAAGACAAGAAGGACAATACAAATGAACACAGCGGAAGAAATGGTGGTAGACAAGACAATACATAGAATACAACACAGACTTTCATAGTCTGTTACTGCACAAGGCTACTTCAGTAAACCAGCATTTAGAATAATGCCTGCACAACGAGACTATTTGTCCTAAAGAACGCTTGGTCTGCTATGTCAACGATAAATAAGGTATTTACGTAAATATATACAGATCGTGTCAGGACAGACAGCGGAATCGTGCACGGCCATCTGTAATTTATAGTAATTTTTTCACCTGCTACAATCATTCTTGAAGGCGTATACATCTTATTGACTTTTCATGCTGTACATTTTAATCTACTACAACTTTTTAACATTGTTAGTTGACAAATTACTTTAATATTATATTGCGTTAAATTGAAGTAAAAAAATAAAACGTCAGAATGTTTCGTACTTTCCAACAAATATCAGATAATGTGAAAGTTGTTTATATTCATAGAATAACATATAAAAAACGTTGATTTGCCTACAATAATGCACGTAGAAAGGAAAATTCTATAAATTATGGATAGAAGTCCACTATTTCACGTTTATTTGTGATAGCAGATAAAGGAGCAATCAAGAATGTGTTTCGAAACTGTCCATAAAGTGAGTACAGCATTAGTAATGCTACCTTGAAGAACAAACTTCCATATTCCCCTTCATTACATAAAATCATTAGTTTGATTTGGCAACAAAACACTGAAAAGTGTCCAAAAAGTAACAAATCTTATTTCTAGTACAAGTCAACAAATCGTATTTCTAGTACAAGTCATCTTCAAGAAAAATGCAACACTGACGTCGCTTTTCGTGGTAACAATACTCCTACAATATTCACTTCGCAGTCAAATTGAAAACACAATTTAAGGGCTTCGAGAAGAAGGTATCCCACATTTGTAACTTTCTGAGAGAAAAAAAAAACAGTTGATTTATGATGATTTGTAACCGTATGCTATGAGTACTCTTCAAGCTTTCAGAAGTTTCAAGAAGGCTTTGAACATTTCCATTGTAAATAAATAATCATTTATTTTTATGAGAAATTAACAATGCGGGATAACCCTTCTTCCACCAAGCCCTTCAATTATGACTTATTTTGTATAATCCATCACCATATCGACTTAGAACACACTGTCCAGACGTGATACCAACACCAGTTTCCAGTTTGGTTTCGTGCATTTTTCAAACTGACTGTGTTTACTATATATTTCATGTTCTGTACAAGACTGTTACCGCGCAGAATTAATTTTAAGGTAGCCACCTGCGAAGGCAGCCGAGTAGTGTGCAGAATTTAGCCGACAGATGTTCGTCCGGAAACTGCTCCAAATTCGTGAAGAATGACCTTTGTGAATACTACTCACAAACTGTACGTGTTTTATAATCATTTCATGTCATCCACTGATACTTAAAGCTTATTTTTCAGGCGACAAAAAATCGCGAAAACGGGTATTTTCGTTGTTCTTTTTACGTATAACTATCTTAGTGCAGAATATTAAAAAGGAAAAATACTTAAACGTGTCCAGGACGCCTTAATTCAGTCATATAATGCTAGTGTCACCACTGACGACGAGACATAGGCAAGAAGACTATAAGACTGTATGATAGTTCAGAGACATACTTCTGGAGTTTAAGTGTGAGTGAGACGTAATGCGCTTGCTATATTACAATAACTCTCCGCACTTCTAGGCCTCGTACGTGCTAAATGCGTTCACCGAGGTGGTCTATTAGTCTGAACTTTATATTTTTGATGATCTACTAAAATCCAGCACAAAGTTCTATGGAATGTTTGTTTCCAAAGTCACAAAAACGGCCTCGTCTAAGTAAATTCTGAGGAATAATATTTGAAGAAAGAACTAGTGAGTTAGGGCTATGGTAAGACTACTTTACTTAAAAGTCACAAGTACAAATTTTCATCGAGTGAGCGATTTTGGTTGCTAATCGCTACAACTGGCGCAAATGCGCTGGGTCGTGTTTTAATGTCCTCAAGGCTGCAGACATTCCTCCGTCGCCGTGTTTAGTAACTTGCCGCAGATATTAGGTGACCTCCGACATCGCACTTTACGAATATGCTCTGGTCTCGTGCCGTAACATCTTCGCCTTTAACAGGGACATGTTAGTAATACATGGCTAGAATTGAAGAAGTACATAGGCGGGCAGGGGACTGCCATGTGACCATCAGGACGCCAGGATGTTGCCCGAGGTCCTGACCTGCCGTGCTCGCATTGAAAAAAAATAGTATAGTTGCAGGCTCTATACTTGTGTTAAAATAGTGAAAACAAAACAGTTTGTTTGTCAGTACTACTCTGGACAGTTACTTCAACAATCTGTTATGTAGGAGAAACAAAGAGCCTTGTTGCTTTTACAAACCAGAATGTTGAAGGAACTGTCCAGAGTAGTACCGACAACCAAACTGTTTTGTTTTCACTATTTTAACAGAAGTATAGAGCTTGCAACTATATCTTTTTTTCGCGACCGTCGTAATCGCGACCACAACCAACCTGCCCGTGTTATTACAAAGTGAAACACATCTAGTCATATCTGCACATTAACTGGACTATTTACATTGCTGTGCACCGAGTACCTACTAAAGCTGATCAGTGCGTAACTTTTAATGTAACTGAATTGTACAAATTATTAACATAATTTATATTGTTATAAAATAACGTCTCTTAATTCAAATAACGTAACTTTCATAACAATAGCAAAACACTTAATGCTGCGGAGACAACTATATAACGACTATTAAAGCTCAGCAAAGTCCAGTAGAAGTAACAATGTTGAATCCGCAACAATGTGTATCAAGTTTGATTAAATTCTGACAAATATTTCCTAACATATGTAACACTATGCTAAAAATTAAGAAAATAGCTGCCATTTAAAATAATTATCAGTGGATAAACGAAATACACAATATTTAAGTCAGTTTTGTGTGTACTAGGCTATATGTGTACCACGTTTACTGAAGTTATAAAAACAGTTCCTAACACATTCAAAAAATATAAAAATGGTCACCATTTTGAAAATATGCACACAGGATGAAACAGATATTCGAAAGTCAAGTTAACTTTGTATGTAGCAAATGTGTTCCAAGTTTGGTAAACTTCTGAAAAATATTTCCTAAGATATGCGATACAGTGCTAAAAATATATAAATGGCCGCCATTTTGAAAATGTACACACAAGATGAACGAAATACCCAAAAAGTCAAGTCAGCTTTGTATGTAGTAAATATGTACCATGCTTGATGAAATTCTGTATTACAGTTCCTTAAACGTCTAGCTTGTTCGAAAAATGTTAAAACGGCCGACATTTCTAAAAATGAACAGGGCGTAAACGTAATATAAAAAAGAACTACATGTGTACATAGTTTGATGAATTTCGGTCCTCTGATACATTTTAGGGGACACACACATATTCAGACACACACAAACAGAATGGTGATCTCATAAGACCACGTTTTCCTATGGAAAGTAGGCTAATAATGATGTGCAGGTGCTGCAGCGCTGTTATATGCAGTACGGTGCAAGGCACCTGAGAGTTCACAGCTCCTTATGACGCGCTGTGCTATTTCCTGGCAGTTGGCAGCCCTGGAAAACTATACGTACCTTCAGTTGGTTCGTTGCTGTGTGACGAATGGGTGAAGTGAAATGTACAGTTACGAAAGAGTATATGTATAACTGACAGTAGAGCAATCAATTTTGGTTACTTCGATATAATATTTTAGAACATAAGTTACGAAGATGCACTTATTATGCGTTTATAATGTAAACAGCACGAGGCTAAGTATGTAATGTAACAGCCATGATTCCGGACATTCATTGAGATTATACAAGCCGTACATGTCTAACATTTGCTGCTATCTAACGGTCATTCCATAAATCTCGTGTTAGTCCCCCAAGAGTGCGCATTGTAACCGGCATATAGCCTTCAAATGAAAATAAACGACACATATATTGTAAATACTGTAAATTATGTTAGAATAGTCGTAGAAAGCCAGTTGAAATTTCATTATGATTAGAATTGTATGTTTCGTGTGTCTCAATTGCAAGTTGTGGTTTAAAATAATTAATTTGTAATTTAGTTTTGAGTACTGGCGAGAGGCGCAA